>CM074928.1:2828285-2840841 GCA_037576815.1 Pangasius larnaudii | reverse complement strand
ATAAGAGATTAATCACAATGCCTCAGAGGTGACTTATTTTTGGTGGTTATTTTTGAATAAGGTGGGGCCACGAGATATTATTTCAAGGCTAAATAACCAGTGGCCACAAATTATTATGTTCAGGCCACAGGATTATATATAAAGGCCAAGATATAATGTTTCAAGACCACAAACTAAGCATCTCATGCCCACAATTTATTATCTTGTGTCCACAATATACCAAAATCATGAACACACATTGCGTAACTTAAGCATGTGACTTAATATGGCTTAATGCATGGCTCCAGATCATTATTTAGCAGGAACAGGCACAAAAAAGTGTATTCAATTTGAGGAGACATGGGGTAATGTCAGTGACTGCAGTATGCCTTTATTCATCATTTCAGTACTGAGATAAAGTGCAATAATATCAAACATCTCCATGTTTGCTTATGTTCCTGTGGCCACAATAGTCAAATTCGATTGATTTAAAAATACAGCAGCTGCTACAAACTAAATATTTTGTGACCACAAAATGTTAAACGCAATAATAAAATACTTAATGTATTATCTTGTGGCCTCAATTTACTATCTCATGGCCACAGTATGTTATCTTTCGGCCGCAATTTATTATATTGTGTAATCAGTGTACTATCTCGTGTCCTTGATATATTGTTTTGTGGCCTCAAGATATCTCATGACCTCAATATACTTTCTCATGGCCACAGTGTATTATCTTGTGGCCAAAATATATTATTTCATGTCCTCGAAATATTATATCACAGCTTTGATACATTTTCTTTATGGAATGTATATCATGGTCTCAATTTATTATTTTGTGGCCTTAGTATATTCTCTTGTGGTTTATTATCTTGTGGCCACAATATAAAAGAAAATTAAGGGAACACTTAAATCACACATTCTTGATGAACGCAAGTTGAAAATCTTTACTTATATACATTGTGTAATTTGCTGAGAACAAAAAGTCACAATGGGCAGTGGAAGCCAAAGTCATCAGCACTGGATTCAAAGGGCTGGATTCAAAATCACACCGAAAATCAAAGTAAAAAAAAAAATTGAAATACAGGCTGATCCAACTTGCATGAAATTCATCACGGCAACTCATGATGTAAGTCAGTAGTGTCTCTGGCCCCCACATGCCCGTATGCACTCCAGACAACATCTGGGCATGCTCCTGATGAGATGGCGGATGGTGTCCTGGGGGATCTCCTCCCAGACCTGGATCAGGGCATCAGTCTGTGGTGCTACTTGGTGGCATCGGATGCATCGATACATAACGTCCCAGAGATTCTCAGTTGGATTCAGGTCTTGGAATGTGAGGGCCAGTCAATGGCATCAGTGTCTTCGTCATCCAGAAACTGCCTACACATTCAGGTCACATGAGGCCGGGCATTGTCATGCTCCAGGAGGAACCTAGGGCCCACTGCACCAGTGTAAGATCTGACAATGGCTCTGAGGAGTTCATCCCGGTACCGAACAGCAGGCAGCATAACATTCCTCAAAGCATCTCCAAACTCTTTCACGCCTGTCACATATGCTCAGTGTGAACCTGCTCTCATCCGTGAAGAGAGCGGGGCACCAATGCCAGACTTGCCAATTCTGCTGTTCTCTGGCAAATGGCAATCGAGCTGCACGGTACTGGGCTGTGAGCACAGGTCCCACTAAAGGACACCTTCATGGTGTCTGTTTCTGACGGTTTGGTCAGAAACATGCAGGCCAGTAGCCTGCTGGAGGTCATTTTGTAGGGCTCGGGCAGTGCTCCTCCTGTTCCTCCTCACACGAAGGAGCAGATACCGATCCTGCTCCTGGGTTGTTGCCCTTCTACGGCCCCGTCCAGCTCTCCTCATGTAACGGCCCGTCTCCTGGTATCTCCTCCATGCTCTTGAAACTGTGTTGGGAGACACACCAAACCTCCCTGCGATGGCATGTATGGATGTGCCATCCTGGAGGAGCTGGACTACCTGTGCAACCTGGCTGGGTTACAGGTACTGCCTCATGCTACAAGTAGTGACAATAACCCTAACAAAACACAAAACTAGAGATAAATCAGTCAGGAAGGATGAGGAGAGAGCAATTGTCCATGGCCACCACCTGCAAAACCATTCCCTTTTTGGGGGTTGTCTTGCTGTTGCCTCTCCAGTGCACCTGTTGTCACTTTCATTCGCACTAAACAATCGCTTATGCTTCCTAACTGGACAGATTGATATCCCTGAAGTTTAACTGAATTGGTGTTATACTGTAATGATTAAGTGTTCTCTTATTTTTTTTGAGCACTGTATTATCTCATGGCCTCAGTATATTATCTTGTGGCCATAATCTTTTATCTTGTTGCCATTTATTTATGATTATCTCATGGCCTCAGTATATTATCTCATGATCTCAATGTATTATCTTGTGGTCTTAATATATTTACCTTGTGCTCTCAGTATATTATCTCGTGGTCTCAATATATCAATTTGTGTCTACATCTTATTAAAAAAATCACCAACCACGTCACCTCAGTGGCTCCATATATTACAGTTGCGCACAAACAAACGATTCAACACAGACTCGCAGTTGCAGATTTTATAATAATTCACACAAGATAAGAATCAGATGATGAGACACAGAGTTGTGACTTTAATTACAACTTGTGTAAAATACCATTAAATCACTCTCGCTCATTAGAATATGTACGGAATTAGCGTGAGATCGGCTTGAATTGCGTGCGACAGTCGAATCTCTTACTCAGCATTTTATCGGGGTAACTACCCTTACAAAAAAGTCACACAAACTTCACATGTGAATAATTATGTGAATTTTTTTTTCCCCACATAATTCCATTTTCTTCATGTTAATTTTTAGAGCCTGGTCTAAAAGTTTATTTATTTCACACACTATTTATTAAATTCCACATGTAAATTTTTCACACGTAGGTCACGTTGTTTTATTTTCCATATCATTCACACGATGTCATGTGTATTTTCCTGAATTCAGTTTCAGGGCACAACACAGTGAAATTGCACGCTCACGTGTTTTTCACACTTTTACACATATTTTACACATGGAAATAGATGTGAATTTTCTGTAAGGTTTTTTTTTTTTTTTTTTTTTTTGCCTTAAGCATACATTTAAAAAGACAGAACGATGATGAAACACAGGAGTCGACGGTTCAGCTGATCACATCTACATCACATCTCCGTCTTGTCTTCCCTTTATCACTTCATTCCTTCACTGCTGTGCGTGTGCTGCAAAAAAGGGGGCGGTTCCTCTGGCCTACATCAGGTCTCAATGCTGTGTACAGTTTTAAACGATGACTTTGTACTCTATGAATGCATGTTCTTTTTTTTTTTTTTTTTTTTTTTTTTTTTTTTTCCTCTTGTGAGCAATAAGGAATGTCTGTATGATTATTAAGAATGTTTTGATAAGAAAACTGATTTTATCTGAAGCTGTATGTATGTGTATATTCATATGGGTGTGTACATATGGATGTGTAAATATTCATATGCACATACATATCTATGACTTGCATGATGGAGGTGTTTGAATTTTTTATTTTTTATTTTTTAAATCAATCTTCATGAAGGGGCGGGGCTTAGTTGTGCATGCTAAGACGCTATCAGGTGGCAGAGACCATAATAACTGTAAAATCAGTTTTTTTTTTTGTGGACTAATGTTGTATTGGGGCATGTCTGAACTCTGTAATCTTTGATTTGTCACTCTGTTAGCGCTCAGTAGCCTTGTGATCATTTCATTTTTTTTTTTCATCTTTTCACAGAGAACTATTCTGAAAGCCCACTGCTTATCAGATATATGCAAAAAGAAGCTGTAACTGTGAAGTAATCTAGAACAGGAAACTCCATTTCTCCCTTCACGTGCACGCTCCCGAATGAACACGCAACCTCTCAGCCACCCTCCCCCTTTCTCCCTGTAACAATGGTTCCCTCCTCACCAACCTCTCCAACCTTATTCCCTTTTTTATTTGTTTTTGGTCCCATGATTTTTCCACATATCTTCTTTTCATGCACTACGTTCTGTTCCCCCCATCCCCCCCCCTCTCAGTATGCAGAACCGATTATTCTGATTTCCTCCGCATGTCAGCGGGCCGTGTTACCACTCGCCGCCTGCTGGATGCTCGTAGCGGAACTCGTTCGCAGGCCCTCGAGCATTTAACGAGAGCTAAATTGATGTAGCACACACTATCGTGTAGAACAGTAGCAGACGTTTAGTCGTTTTAACGGAATAAGGATCGATGTCGAGTGTCGATCGACGGACGTAAACGAACTAGTAAGACGATGACGATGCTACGACTGTCTTCAGCAGTGCATGTTGCCTCGCGTACTACCGGAATGCTTCGTGCTGCATCCTTGTGCATCTTGCGATTTATTTATTTATTTTTCCTAAATGCATTTAAAAGATTTAAAAGAGCTAGGCTAGGCTCAGGAGAGTAGGAGAAGACAACAATTCATCCCACCCTTAAAAAAAAAAGAAAAAAAAAGTGCTGAGGAGGTAAGCACAGGAAAGAGCAAGCTGCGTCCATTTTCAATGTAGCTGCTAGTCGTGTAATGATTTCTGACATAATTGATCTCCATGCAAAAATGACCCAGAATCCTCTCTGTTTCCCATGTCACTACTCAGGTATAGCTCTCTACGTCGGTCTTTTATCAGTGCTTCCAAAACCGATGTCAACTCTGAATAAAAAATGTAAAAAAAAAAAGACAGAAACAGAAAACGAATGAGGAAAGGGTTAGTAGAAAATTGTCCTGAAGTGTCCACAGGTCTTCCTTTCCTAGTGTCCTTGTGCTTTTTTATTTATTTATTTACTAAGTTATTTTTCCATAATCTATGACATTTCTCTCCATGCCCTTGCAATCACTCCCATGTTATTCTTTTTTTTTTATTTTTATTTTTTATTAATTTCCTGGATAATGATATGAAAAAAAAAAAAAGAAACGTCCAAATGTGATCTGCCCTTAAATGGATTACAAACAACCAAAAAAAAAATAATAATAAATGAGTGGAACTGAAAAAGTGAAAGACAGACGGACAGAGTGTATGTGTGTGTGTGGGGGGAATAAACGAGTGTGTGTTGAAAGAGGACTCTACAAACGGAAGAAAGGCACCGAGAAATGGAGGAGAGTGAGGAAGAAGGAAAAACTGAAAACAGGAGAGAGAGAAAGAGAGGAGGAAGGAAGGAAGCTGATCGGCTTCTCAGTGTAAGGATGTGTGTTTTTGCGTACCCGGCGTGTGCTTCCGTATGTGTGCCTTGCTCTGTGTCTCTCCGTGTGCTTTGTGTTTGGTGTGATTGATTGATTGATTGATTTATTTATTTATTTTAAGTTTTCTTTCGTTTTTTCTCCTATGCTCTGTTCATGTCTCAAATGGTGCACTCGTTCTCTATTCCCTATGTTGTGGGCACTCCATTCAGTGCTCCATTCAGTCGAGAGAAAAAAAAACAAAACAAAACAGTCAAAAAGTAAGGGCACTTCATAGGGAATAGGGAGGCATTTTGGGACGCACCCCTTTTTTCAGGATTTCGCCGAGCCTGTGCTTTATCCTCGTCAGTCCTCGAGGCCCCTGGTCCTGCGAGATGCCAAACATTTCCACAGTCATTGACTGCTTTTGGTTTAAAGGAAATAAATGGGAGAAGTTTAAACCCCCCATGTCAAGCAGATCTCGTGGCCCTCAAAGACTGGATCTTTCATTAGGGAGTGCGTGTGTGCGTGTGCGTGCGTGTGTGTATGTGTGTGTATATGTGTGTGAAGGCTTCTGTGAGTGTTTGACATTTACAGTACAAGCTTGTTTTTTCCGTTTCTGTGTGTGCATGTTACGGTGAGCCAGTTTGCTTTATATTTATTGCTTTACACATTTTAGACATTTCACCTGGATTTTGGTTGATGATGTCACTGTTAGGCACCTGTGCAGATGTTCTGTGCTTTACAGATGTGTGTCTCTGGCTTTTGCTTTGCAGATTAATGGTGTTTATAAAGTTGGTTTAAAAAGCTTCTGTTTATCAACTGCAATGACATATAGTTTCTAAGTGGGTTCTCTCTCTCTCTCTCTCTCTCTCTCTCTCTCTCTCTCTCTCTCTGTCTGTCTCTGTCTTTCTGTGTCTGTTTTTTTGTCTCTCTCTCTCTCTCTGTCTCTCCCCTTGTCTGTCTGCCTGTCTATCTGTCTCTCTGTCTTTCTGTCTGTCTCACTCTCTCTGTTGGTCTCTCTCTCTTTTTTGTGTCTCTCTGTCTCTTTTTACTTCTCTCTCTGTCTCTCTTTTGTCTATCTGTCTGTCTCTGTGTTCATCTCTCTCACTTGGTCTCTCTCTGTCTCTCTCTTTCTCCCTCTCTGTCTGTGTCTCTTTTGCTCTCTCTGTCTCTCCTTTTCTGTTGCTTTGTTTCTCTGTTTGTCTTTGTTTCTGTCTCCCTCTCTCTTTCGGTCTCTCTCTGTCTCTCTCTGTCTTTCTCTCCTTCCACAGTGCTGAGTTTCTGAACTGACAGCTTTCTCTCTAAAGACGAATCCGGCACTGCAGCCGAAAAAAATCCAGATTCCAACTCCATAAAGTGAGAGAACACACCGGGAAGGAAAAAGCGAGAAAAGAGAAGAGAAGAGGAAGGAGACGGAGCGGTGCTAATAAGGCTTGAGGAAGTGGAATCTGTTGTGTCTCCGCTCATAAATGGAACCCCTGAATGGATCGACCAAGCACAGGCACATTCTACCATTACGATGGCGGGACTCTACACGTTCTTCCAAACTGGACAGTTGTTTCAATCTGGGCTTATTCGCATACATATCAGTCCATATCAGTGGAAAGATTTCCTTTCCTCTTTTGCACTCAGCGGTTCCATCTCTTTGCATCGATTCTTCTTGTTAAAAAAAAAACAAAAAAACGTCATTTGCATGCACTTTAGGTGGAAGCTAAAGATTTAAACTCAGAAAACAGGGATTGCTCCTGCATTGGGCTCTCCACCGTTTTTAAGGGCAAAGAAAATTCCATGGAAGGTTTCCCAAGCTTGATTCAACTCTATGCAATTCAGCCACTCACTATTTAAGAAAAAGAAGAAGAAAAAAAAAGCCAAATCAGCAGACGGCACTCAACTTCATCCTCTTCCCAAAAGAGAGAGGGTCAAGAGCCAGCGCCTGGCATGAACTCATGTCTGCGCCCAAACTCTCCTCTCATGTACTGCAGCGAAATGTTCATCGAACATCTTTCTGACGGGCGAATTCATCACGTCACGTCCAGGACTCACAGGCATGTGACTATAAACAGTACACGGGAAAGACGCTTAGCATCCTTTCCAGTCTTTCTTGTGTCTCTTTTCAACATCTCAGCGTTTCTCCTCCTCTGTAGCTGAACTGCATGGCATGAACCTAAAGAAAAAAAGAGAAAAAAAAAAAAGACAACAAATTATAATTAAATCCTGGTAGAAGAAAGTACAGAACACAGGACAGGACGGAGAAACTGATGAGATGTTTAAATCCTGACTGCATTGTCTGTACAGAAGAGGACTAGACGATTCGAGTCTCTCGGCTTCAACCCAGGGAAGAGGGTGGAGTTTTTCCAGATCGTCAGAACGGATACGGAAACTGCTGAAGGACAGAGGGGGGTGAACTTTGAACTAAATACTTAAGGGGAAAAAAGAAATAACCCAATAGGAAACGAATGCAAATTGAAAAAAAAAACAAAAAAAAAAGCATTTTCTGACTTTGTTTACCAGCATGATAAAAAAATTGCATGAGTCTGCTTCTATAAGTCCTCACCCAACTCCCCCCAAACACACACACTTTAAAAAAAAAAAATAATAAAAATAAAAAGCAGAGGGCTTGGAATTATTAAAAGAGCAAAAATCATGGGGAAACATTGCAGGTTTATGTTATATGCAACTACATTTAGAAAGTTATATTATTAAAAAAAAAAATTCTATATTTTTGTTTTACTACTAAAAATGGATACGCAAATATACACATAGGACTGCAAGATACAGTCAGAACATAGATATTAGACACCCCCAATATGGAAAGTATGGAAAATAAATTCCTGTCATTTAAAAACTAGTTCTACTCATCATTTTCACACTAAAACCTCTTTTTACTCTTGCTTTCCTTCTCTATTCCTAATCTTAACTCTCCTCATGCTTTTTCTCCCGCTGCGTCTCTGCATTCGCATTCTGGGAATTTGAAGGGATGAAAAAACAAAACAAAAAAACAACAAAAAAACACAACCACTTGATCACAAACCCACGCAAACACTTAAAACCCTTCCTGAAATATTGCATATCAGAATTCAGAATGCTACTCATACTGCTGTAGCCAGGCATTTAGGACTGAAATTAAGGTTTTTAAGTGTTGATTTTTAACATCATCAGGTCAGGGTCACTTTCCTGTTGTTTCTGATTAGTTTACTTAAATGTTAAGTCTTAGGGAGATTTCAGTAGCACTACACTGAGTAAGTTGAATCCTATGTTAAGCTGTACTGTGTAAAAGCCCTAGGTCATTGTTTTATGTTTAAAGCAAAATATCTGTGCAGTAGATGCAATTTCTATTAAAAAGGAACAAGATGTTTTGAGGATGTTCCAGAAAGTTCATTAGTATATTGTAACTTAATTAGACATTGAGTTGCGAAGTCAGGTGTGCTAGTGGTCTGACTTCGTGTCCGCTTCAGATACACGGGTGTACTGGCTGTTATACACATGTACATTTAATGAATATTTTGCAAAAGTAAATTGTTTCATATTCGCTATCTTAAAGAAAGCAATCCAAAAAGACCTCTGTAAATGAACACGAGTCTTTCATTTGTGATAAAATAATGGCAGAAGTGTTAGTAGCCGACACGCTGCAGTGGCCGAGCTGCATTATTGGAGGATTTATCGCATGCCGTGTTTAGGAGGAGCTCTTTCACCTTTTAATCGTCATTTTCAGCTCTCGGTAAGCTTTTTTTTTTTTTTTGTGTGTGTGTGTGTGTGTGTGTGTGTGTGTGTGTGTGTGTGTGTGGTGTTTTATGGGCATCACTAAATGTAAATCAGCTGTGCCAGGAATTTTCTGTTTGGTTAGGACTATGATAACATTTACACACAACTTTAGTAAAAGAAATAAATGTCCCCGATATACTCATAGCAACACCACACACACACACACACACACACACACACACACACACAAACACACACACACACTAAAATACCATTGTAGAAGTGTCGACATCTGTGTTTAAGCTGTAGCAGACAAACAAAGAGTCATTTGATGCATCAGCTAATCATTAAGGGTTAGGGTTAGGAGTAAGGGAAGGGTTAGCCACGTAACAGCTTGATTGTCAATTACAAATAGCACCAGTCCGTCATATTATGCATCAGTCACTGGTCTTAAACGTCAAAAAGGCATACTTTTACTTTATTTATATCCGAACCTCTTGTTCTTTTTGAGCAAGGCAAAGCGATTACTAACTGTAAATTTTGCAATCAAATAATAACAAAGCTGCACGCAACGAAGATACAATACATAACTTATTCATTTCAATTTGTAATGCTAAAAATCATGCAAAATTCAGAGAATCTTGAGTAGGCTGATAAATAATTAACTGATCTCTTAGAGTCTATTAGAGTAGTGGACAGACTGGGTAATTACATGGAAACATTAAGGTTTAGTTTGACCATCATGGAAAAACATGATGGATAGCTAGTACTAGTCTGTGATTAGCCAGTGTAACACGTGATCGACGGACATAAGCATTTACTTAATACTTACTTGTCCCTGCCCACGATAGTCTCCACGCTGCAACATCCCCCTACCGTCATTTTGTCATTTTTCAGCACTCTGTGAGAGTTTGGTGGGCCTCAGGAGACGTTACGGGAATCAGCTGTGCCGGTAGTATGTGCTTATGGATGATTGGTGTTTGTCAATGTATACACAAAAGTACGAAAGAAAACCAGCAAAACGTTTGTACATCTGGCAGGAATGACTAAGTTCGGTTTGACCTTCGAAAACATTTAGACACAGTTTTAATTAAAGATTAATAAATTGGGTGTACCAGAAGAAAAGCTGGTAGAGCACATTACGTGACATTATTGCCACTAATAATGTTTTAACAATATCTTCGTCATTTCAAACAAATAAACATAAACATTGCTTTAAACATAATTTCCTCAGATGACCTAAGACTTTCCCATAGTACTGTGTATATAAGTTGAGGTGAAGAAGAAAAGTTGGCTTTCTGAGTTCATTTCAATTTTTTTTTGTCGTTTTATTTATTTATTTATTTATTTTTTAATTCAAGTAGCCCTATAATTGTAGCCACATTAGTGAAGCAGTGTTTCTAAGCAAAACCTGCTGAGAGCAGAAATGTATTTTCACTGACTCTCTTTTATCTTGTATGGTGCCATGTGTTACTTTTCCATCTAATCTCATAAACATTTTAATACAGTAATATAGTAATAAAGACGGTAGCAGCCGCTGATGTGTAAGAGCAATACCATGAATTTTTTTTTTCTACTGTCACTCCATCTTCTTATTCATTCCCAACACTTAAGTGCTTTAAATGCCAAAATGCAGCCACAAATTCTGACCTTACAGACGCCAGTTATATAGTTATGTAATTAAGTGCTGCTCTGTTGATTTAGTAGTATTTCAGTGCACAGGTCTACATTTGAACTTCATAACACACCCTGATTGATAAAGCTGAATACGGTGCTGTTCAGGTCTTCCTTAGCAACTTCCAGGTGTGAGAGGAAATGACGAGACATAGACTAATGGATGCCGCTTCTTCTTCAAGTACAGTTCAGTAGGAAATGTGTTCAGGTTTGAAGGTTTACAGAATGGTATATTGGGTTGATGTTTATGTATCATGCCTCCTTTTGTCATTTTTGTTTTAATTACATAATGTACAGCGAGTGATCATGTTGAACTCCAGGAAGGTGAGACGGTGAGAATGCAAACTGGGCCGATGATGTGTTTATTAATTTCTTTCCATTTATTGTTGAGCAATCTTCCGAATGTGATTTTAGTGTTTGTTTTTGTCACTACACGTTGTGTTGAAAACCGGGCCAGGATGCAAAACGAGTCAACTAACTACCTATGAGGGTTGGCATCGTTCTCAGGCCAGTTAGCTGAAAGTTATATGGTGAGAAGCAGATGAACCAGGAGCTGGAGGAGAGTGCAGGTCAAGCTGCAAAAAAGGGCTATGTAAAAAAAACAAAACAAAAAAAAAAAAAACACTGACACAAAACACCAGAGGCCATGGCTGCATCTTTACCAAAGGTCGGCAGGTTGAAATATATGGTGCCATTTAGTTATTTCACAATTAATCTTGCTCTGCCTCTGCAGAAATGATCCGTGAAGCAGGAAGTTAGTCAGCGCTCCTTACTGAAGGTCCAAAGAAAGTAGTTGTGTTTCGAGAAAAGCCGGGTTCTACTCATGCCATTCAGTTAAAGCAATAATTTTGATTCTTAACGTCTTAATTTCAATGATCCTTTTTCATCATGTTTAAGAATCTTGTGTATATGAGAGATGAATATATTTTCCACAACGTGGGTTTAGCGACGTCGACAAGAGAGAGCTTTCTAAACTAAAGTGTGTTCATGTGTGGGGGTTTTCGATTGAGAAACAGAGTGAAATTACCCCTAGCCCCCCATTCACACACACACACACACACACACACACACACACACACACACACACACACACACTCTCTCTATTAATACAACACTCAGCTCACCATGTGCATACATTTCCTCGAAACCTAAATATGTAACATATCAGAGAGGACTACAGCAAAAAAAAAAAAAAAATCAGTCTTTCTCTCTTTCCTGTATGCATTCCTCCTCGTTCTTCTCTCCTCTGCTCCTCGTCCTTCTCTATTTTTGAGAAAGAAGCTCTTTTGCATCCCTTGTTCTTGTGTTTTTCTATCATATTGTTTGAGATTGAATTATACTGCATGCATGGGATTTAAAACAAAACAAAACAAAGTCTCGACTTATTTGCAAATGGCCAGAATGCGGTAACTGTCTTTTTCTCCTGGCTTCTCGGTTGTTCTCTCACTCAGATTGGGCTGGGAAAGGAAAAACAAAATGACATATGCATATATTATTTATTGTCTTTTCATGAGTAGTTAAGTCATCATCAAAACTGCATTAGTTAATACTTTAGTGCATGTATCTTTATCTATATTAGACACTGAACGTTGAGTCTGCTCAGCCGGTCGGATTAATTCATTTTAAACAATTCGTTTGATTTTATTTTGCACACTTCCAGAATTTTTGAAGCCAAAAATTTTGAAAAATTAACAATTAATGTACGTATTGGTGTCATTGAATTTGGTGCTTCTGATGTTTTTGCCACATCGTCCATTCAACCCTCTTACACGCCCTGAGAGAGAACAAAAGAACAGAGAGAAAGACGGTTATTAAAACAGTGAACGGTTTATGCTATTAAGACCGATGCTGGACACAGTTTTAATGTCATAATATGTAAAAAAAAAAAAAAAAAAAAAAAAAAAAAAAAAGGACAAAAAAAAAATAAAAAAAAAAATTTAAATTGAATTTTTTTTATTTAAAATTTTTTTTTTTTAAAAAATTAAAAAAAAAAAAAAAAAAAT
>CM074928.1:2816539-2827196 GCA_037576815.1 Pangasius larnaudii | reverse complement strand
ATTTGTCTTGAAGTAACGAGGGAATGGACCGCACCTGCTCAATTAACTTCTTGTCAGTCAATTGTCCAAATACCTTTCAATTGTCAGTCAATTGTCACATACCTATATATATGAGTGGTTTGATAAATAGCTAAGCAAGGAATTAGACACGATGAGGTATGCTGAAGTGTTTTATTCCTCTCATACACTCCTGGGCAAAAAAAAATGGGCCAAATGCCCAAAATGGCAAAATATTTAGATTTTAATGATCGTATCAACAAATCATTGGTCAGGAAATTAGCAAGAATCAAACAAATATTGTAGATCTCTCCCTGCTCTATCAATCCTGGTTCCATTTATGAGCATGTTATCAGGCCCTTGATGGGCTGCATCAGGTACGGTAGAAAACCAAATAATGACTTTTAAGAAAAAAAAAAGAACACCCCAGAAAATAAATTTTACATCAAACATTTTTTTATTTAAATGATTATTTTTTTCATTAAATCAAGATAAATCATTATCGTGATTTTAGCTTTGTGTACAAGAAGACTATATAAATGAACTTGTTTCTAGCTTTTCCGCAAACAGTTCACTGCAGCAAAAGTAAATGAGCAAATGGTGGCACAAGAGTGCATTTGTTTAATTCTTGCTAATTTTCTGGCCAATGATTTGTTGTTAATGTTTCTTGTTGGGCTTGGCCCTTTTTTCCTCCAGGAGTGTACTACAGCAATTTTTCAACACTAGCATTTTTTATTTATTAAAGAATAACACTTTTTTCCCCATTTTCTCCCCAATTTGGTCATCTGCCAATTCCCACCCAACATCCAGCTCCCCCCTATCACACAACAACTACCAACCAGAGGGTGGAGGCTAACACGTGCTACCTCCGAGAGACGTGAAGACATCTTTTCATGCTGCATTACAGGGAAGCATAAATTTGCTAGACATGTAATTTTTAGCCATTTCTTGTTAGAATTATTGTTGAGGAATGCCCACAAAACAAGTTTGTCCCTGCTATCACTTACCTTATAGCAGCTAGCACCTCTTCTTTTTCTCTCCCTTAAAATTAATGAGTAAACATTGCCTGTCTAAACAACTTCAAGCTGCCGACCCATCCATCTTAAAGACTTTACCATGTCAGAAAACCTAAAGTTACAGTTTACCTTTGACTGTTACAAAGTGCTGACACTAGAGACTCCTTTCATAAATGTTAAATAAACATGTGCTCACAGAAAACTTCACCATATCAATGATTATACACCTTTTTTTTATTTTGTTTATGCAGTGCGCCCATCGTAAATGTCCTTTACTATGGTAACATGTTACTGTAGTAGTGATAACCTGTTAGAATTTGAGCATTAATATAAACCAGTTTACTGTCAGAGGTACTATTGGAGAAAATGAATGAACGCTTACTGACTAATCAGGATTGAGGATTCAACAGCACTGTAGTATAATGGTTAATAAAGAACAGCTAGTAGATAGCAATATATCAATTTAAAAGAACGCTGGTGTCAGAGGTCGTGTCAGCCCCTGCAGAGTGCCTCTGGAGCAGATTTAAGTTGCGGTCCATTGTGAAGTGATGAATTCTATGCAGGACACTTCAAAGAGGAAGTGAGAGTTTTGGTTTTCTCACTTCTTTTTCAAACCCTGTATATTTGCTTCTAACACTAAACCTGAGCAGCACTATGAAACCTCTATGCAACATTTTAAAAATACCTAAATAGAGTTTATAAAACAAGAAGTTAATTCCAAATACCGTGTTCAGTCCACAGGCAAATGAACGCACTGGCATACTGTGACATTCTAAGGCCATCTGTTGTGCATACCTGTCTAATCTGTCTATCTGCACTGCAGATGCTTCCACTCTGACTGGACAGAAGTGGCTAGATGGGATCCATGAACATTCCTCTGGTCTTAGCCTACCCAGTCCACCAGGTATTCAGTACCCTAACCTGCTTGGTGGGACTCCCAGAAGCCTCTGGAGCACCTGCAATAGCGTGGTAGCAATACATAAGGAGACAAACGAGAAGTCAAAGATGTAAGACAGAAACATGAAACATGGGACTCCATGATTCAACCTATGATTTTCTGGAAGGCTAAGCTGGTGTTTTTCAAGCTCTACAATTGTGTTTGTTTCAGCTATTGGTCTGAGGAGAGGTGAACAGTGGTGTTAAACAAAGTCCAGAATGCTTCCCAATACCGTGAAGCCAATCTGAAGCACATTGACCAGGCTAACTGGCGTACCAGGCAGGCAGACGCGTAACAAAATCCATAGAAATGGGACCACAGGGGCTCTAGAACTCTAGGATTTCTATATGATGAAGATGGATACCCTTTTGAATCTGGTTCTCAAGGTTTCTTCCTCATGTCATCTCAGGGAGTTTTTCCTCACCACAGTTGCCTCTGCCTTGTTCATCTAAATCTACATCTAGATTTGTGCAAAAGCTGCTTTGTCTATTGATAAAAGAGCTATAAAACTATTACATATACATTGACTTGCACATAGAGTACACGTGAACATGACCGTCCTCTGTCCGTTCTTTCTGTGGCCACCCGTTTGCTGATAAACCCCACAGTCTTGTCCACACCATAACCTCAACTCAGCCAAATGAAAAGTACAAAAAATAGGAAGTGAGAGTTCATGGTCTATTTTGATGCTTCAGCAAATGCCGCTTACTTTAAGTGTGTCAACCCAGAAAAGATGATCTTTATGGATAGCTGCACACCAAGCAAAGAAACTTGAGAATGGTCTCTAAGTAACAGAGCTCAATCTAAAATTTGTGGATACTGTTTACATGAATTACAGTTATTTGAATTCATCAGGGTGGAAAAGACCTGACCAAAAAAGTTTTACCAAACAAGCTTGATATGTCAAGGGCAAGGCAAGATAAATTATGCAGTTTTTCTCTTTTGCTGTTTTCACAAACCTTGTGACATGTTTGTTGTGCTGGGTGTCTGAAAAATGTTTTGTTTATGAAGATTACTTGAATGATATCATATTAGGTGAATGTCAAAAAAGTAACCTAACAGGATACTGAACAGGTAAGTCTGGGTCTTGACAGTCCATGGTCCAGTCACTTGGGTGTGACCAAGACATATGATACTTAAACCAATTTTTCTTTTTTGGGCCCGGACTGAAAAAAAGTTTCAAATTATTATTTCAAATTACTTTCCTTCAGCACAACATTAAAGTTACTGTTAACACCCCACTCAAACAACATCTATATTGAGAAGGGAAGTGGAGTACTTGATAGAACTTGGTTTTGCAAAACCCTGTGGGAGTCCTCGGACCGCCACTTGTTTATTAGTTCCTATGTCCGATGGAAATTTTAGATTTTGTACTGTCTACTGGAAGGTTAACCTTGTTACAGTCTACAGTCTAAAGTACTTTGGTACTTTTTATATAAATTAGGATATAAATTTTAAATTTATACATTTGTATCCCTAATGAGAAAGCCAGAGGCAGTGGTGGCAAGGAAAAACTCCCTGAGACGACATGAGAAACAAACATTGAGAGGAACCAGACTCAAAAGAGAACCCATCCTCATCTGGGTGACAATGGATAGTGTAACTATAAATAATTCCTTTCTATAACTGTGTCCTACATGATCCAATGTGCAACTATGTAACCAGGAAATTCATCATAGTTTTCACATGAATTCTATTTTGTTGAAGTTATCAAACTGTTCACTGATGGAGATTGCAGTCCTAAAGCTATCATAGCAATTGCAGTCCAAAGCTATCTTCATGGTTTCCATCCACAGTAATCTCATGTATCTTTAAGCTGTCTATATGGGGCTATCCTGAGCAGCAGTGAATGGTTCCCATGAGATAAGAACGCCAACAAGAAGTAGGGCATCAGGCTGGGTCAGTCCAGAGAGCAGAAGTGTAACTAATTCAGTTCCTACATTTTAAGAGGTTCCACAAAAATATGGCATTTACCATTTAGGGATTACAGCTATTTTCCAATATTTTTGTGGAACCTCTTAAAATAAGAGGTTTTGTTTTATTTCAAATTCATTGTGGTGGTGTATAAAGGCAAAATCACAAAAACTCTGTCATTGTCCAAATACTTCCAGACCTGACTATATGTCAGCTGTTCAACAAGTTCAACAAATTCTCCTCAGCTATCCAGAAATCCTTCTACACTGCCACTACAAAGTATCCTCACTGGGAACATAACCGCCTGGTATGTAAACTGCAGTGCTGAGGACTGCGAAGGACTGCGAAGCCCTGCAAAGAGTGGTGAAGTCTGCTGAACAGTTCACCAGGTCAGCACTGCCCAGCCTGTAGGACATCTACACCAGGCAGTGCAGGATCAGGCTGATCATGAGAGGCTGAAAGAGCTTCTTTCCCCAAGCCATCAGGACCCTGAACTCATGACCACCAATTTCCTTCAGCTCCACAGCACACGACATTATGAGCACACACACAGAACACCTGATCATACATGTCACATAAGGCATACCTAGCACATTTACACATACACAGGTCACAAAATTAAGAGAACGACTATAGCATGCTCACTTTGATAACTTCAAATAGTCTGATTAGTTTAAGGTCCAAATTTGTACATTTGTAAGCATACATCAGTCAGACAAGTAGTATTCATTTTCACTGAAGTGCACAATCAATATATGAGTAAATGAAGCTGCAGTACTTCCTCATCAAGGCTGACAGGAAGTGGTTCATCTTTCCTTCCACATCTCCAGCCTCAGCTAGTTTTTTCATTGCGGAAAGGATGGGATCCATGTATCAACTAGTAGTGACTCACTGAATGCCTGGGGAAAAAATGCGTGTTATGAGAAGTATGAAAAAAGCAGAAGTGTGAGCTCATGGTCTTTTTTGATGCTCCAGGAAATGTCTATTACTTTAAATGCTTCAACCCAGAGAAGATCATCTTTACTGATATCTGCACACCCAAGAGTGTCTTGAGAAACTTGAGAAGGATCTCTAAAATACAAAGCTCGATAATAATGTTTCAGGAATTACAGTTATTTTAATTCACTGGGATTAAAAAGTCCTCAGGACAAAACAGCTTTACCAAACAAGTCTGACTTTCTGTTGCACCTCTTGGACAAGGCAAGATAAAAAACATGCAGTTTTTTTCTTTTGTTTTCACAAACCTTCTGATGTGTGTGCTTTGTTGGGTGTCTGAAAAATGTTTTGTCTTCGAAGATTACTTGGATATAAACATAGTAGGTGACTGTCCCAAAAGTAACCTAACAGGATACTGTAGAGACGTCTCCAATGTGGCGCTTGATCTTGCTGGAATTCCATCTCAAATTGAAGTCCTCTGTTTGGACCTTGTGAAGGATTTGAGTCTGCATCCTTATTCTCTCTCAAGGTTTCAGAAGCTCATGCACTTACAAATCATAGGATCCATCTCCGCTGTCTTCCCTGGAGCTTTTAAAAATCTTCTGAGTCTGCAAAGTCTGGAAATTAACTGCTTACAATCTTTAAATATCTCCCTTTTGTCTGAGATTCTCAGTGACCTTAAGAATGTCACAACTTTTTCATTGATCAACTGCCGGCTCTCATCCATGGCAATAGACGTGTTCAAAGGACTCATGAAGCTGGAAAAACTCACATTCATAAACAACATAGAAGACTTTTCTGAGTTGTTGTGCAGATTAACATTTGTGTCATCATCATTAAACTATTTATATGTGGATGTTGGCAGTTTAGTTATTCTTAGACAGCCAAATTGCACTTTTCCTAATGGGACTTCTTTTGATGTTGAAGAATTCCTTGGAATTGAAAAGGTCAGTCTTACTCTTGGAAGGGTTAGAGTAATGGATAAAACAGTGTTGAAATACTTCAAGACATTTTCTGTTTTAGCAATAGAATTTACTGCATTTGAAGTTATAAAATCTGAAATTACAAAAGTGGATACTTTACTGATAAAATATTTTGCTGAGAAGTTAAGCAGCATTGAAGAAATCTGTGAAACTGCACATGAACATTTGACGACTGCAGTGAGTGTAACATTCTTACATGTAACTGATTCTTTCATGCCCAATTTAGATAAATGCATGTGGCTTGAACACTTTGATATTACTGCAATTAGGAGTCAAGATAAATCAATTAATTTAACATTCATCAA
Source organism: Pangasius larnaudii (assembly GCA_037576815.1). NCBI lineage: Eukaryota > Metazoa > Chordata > Actinopteri > Siluriformes > Pangasiidae > Pangasius > Pangasius larnaudii. The sequence continues at coordinate 2,821,108 of CM074928.1, read as the reverse complement.
CGTTATGAGAAACCTTATAACCCTGACGATTGATTGGAGGATTACCCCAGAGAGTAATAATAGAGATAGGGCTTTGGCACTGTGTGAAAATCAGGCTGATCTTGTCACAAAACTCAAGACAGTGAATCTTCAGACAAACAATTTCAGAACTATCAGCTACAGACATTTTAGTTGCCTACGAGATCTTGAGGCACTGCAGTGGGGGTACAGTGACATTGAACATATTGAAGATTTTACATTTAACAATACAAATTTGCTTAAAACTCTGGACCTCAGTTCTAATAAAATATCTCAACTTACAAAATATACCTTCTTCGGTTTATCTAACCTAAAAACTCTCCTAATTAATGAAAATAAGTTGCTTGTCATTGAGGCAGTGACTTTAGTTCATTTAACATCTGTAGAGTTTGTAAGTTTGGGAGTTTTTCAATATCCCTCCTCTGAAGCTTCAAAGATCCAGATCAACCTCAGCATTCCTGAAAATTTGACTAAGTTGTACATCAGCTCTGGAATAAAACCAATGACTCTTATTTTAAGCAGCAGCAGGAAATCTAAAGCGGGCCTCAGCCTCCATGTATGTGGCCAGTCTGTGACTTTTCGGGATTGTGACAATAAGTTTTTCAAATCTCTTGTACATTTGACTGCAGAGACAGAGCAGTTGCTTTGTGGTCAGTCTTTTCCTGGGCAATTCCTTAAGTCTCTGAAACACTTTATTATCAAAGCAAATCACAAGACGGAACAAATGAACTTGACAGATTTGAACCAACTGGTCAACCTAAAGAGTCTGGTCCTTTTTAATGTAGATTTGTCTCATCAGTCTGGTCTTGATGTGATTTTTCACAACCTCTCCAATCTGGAGTATCTGTATATGTCCTTTTGCTCTGTACCTTTATTGGAGAAAGACATGAGCAGAGACCTGCAGTCACTTAAAGTGCTGTTTTTGCATGCAGATGATGTGTTCAATGTGATGGAAAACTTTGTAGAGCCCCTGAAAAACCTTCGATATCTTATCATGAAACAAGCACTTCTACACTGTAGCTGTGACAATGCTTGGATTACCAATTGGGCAAAGTATCAACAGAGAGTTCAGGTGTATTTCTCTGGGAGCTCACTGGAAAGGCTGCCATGTAAAACTGCCGAGGGAACCAAGTTCCTGCATAAGTATGCTCAAGACCACTGTTTTATTGATTTGGATTTTCTCCTTTTTGCCTCCACCTCTCTGGGACTGGTGTTCTTCATGCTGTTAGTACTGCTCCATCAGCTGGCTGGAGATTACCTGCTGGCTTTCTTTCACATAACTCGTGCCTGGGTAGAGGAGGCCATGAGGGCAAACAGAAAAGGACATTACCACTATGATGTTTTTGTGTCCTACTGCGGGAAGGATGAGCGCTGGGTGGTAGATGAACTTCTGCCCAACCTGGAGAAACGTGGACCCCCTTTCCTCAGGCTTTGCCTGCACAGCAGGGACTTTGAAGTGGGAAAGGACATTGTGGAGAACATCACGGACAGCCTCTACAGAAGCCGACACACCCTCTGCCTGGTTAGCTGCAACTACCTCCGGAGTAACTGGTGCTCTTTGGAGATGCGTTTGGCAACTTATAGATTGCTGGCTGAACACAGGGACGTTCTTGTTCTGGTCTTCCTGGAGAAGGTTCCTCACCAACTCTTAAATGTACATCATAGACTGTCCCGGCTGATGAAAACACGGACCTACATAGACTGGCCACAAGACCCAGCCTTGCATAATGCATTCTGGGATAGGCTATGGACAAAGCTTACATCTGAAACTGCAACCTAGATTAAAAATAATTTTTTTAGCATAAGATGTACAGTACTTCCCAAATAATTAGTTCCTCAGCAAAAAATTATGTAACATATTTCCAAGAAAAATGGCATATTTGGGAAGGCACGACATTCATTTTATCCATCAGGGCATTCTAAAACATACATGGACACACTATCCTGCAACTTACTGTACTATCGGACTACTTACCTCCCACAACAAATAAAACCCTGCTCCTGGAGGATGCAGATGGAGGAAGAAGACATCCCCGTAGTAAGGCCATATTTATTTGCGCCTGTACATCCAGCCAGTAATGGAGGAAGCGACTCAAATGCCATGGCATTTGTTATGAACCTTCCAAGCATCTGGAGAAACTCTGAGAGGAAGGGGAGAGAAACATGACACAAAACTGCTTTTTTGTTGTTGTTCCTGTCCAAAATTCTACCATAAAGTAATAAGGTGGTTGTTCACAGGTTCTATATTAAAAGTGAATGGTACATACGAGTCATGCACAGTTTAACCAAGAACATGAGCAGCTATCATAGAAAACACTTTTCTTACTGGTTGTAGAAGTTGGTTGTAGAAAATGATTGTTTTTATTTTCTTTAGGCCATTTCTTTGTGAACATAGTACTTTTATTATGAATGTGAACATATTCACATTCTTTTGTTTTATGAACGTGAATTGTTTGCAGCATTATTGGGAAGTAAGAGAGCATATCTTCACTATGGTATATGATTTTATATCTCATTTTCAAATCTTTACACGAATACTTATGGCAAATTAAAATAGTCTTCCACTGTATTACGAAATAAAAGTATTTTACTTCAGGACATGTTTACTAAGGCACTTTTAGAGGCTGTGCCTGCATGAGTGATGTATCTTACAGCAGAGATGATGATGATGATTGTTGTTGTTGTTGTTGTTTGTTGTTGTTGTTGTTATTATTGATGAATTCACTGTATACACTGTATAATAAAGACTTCCAATGCCTCAGTTGCTTCTCTGAGTAACTCCCTCTTTACCCAGTCATTGCCTTTCGGTGGACAGCCTGCTCTATTTAGAGCCAGGTTTTGTGCTATATTCTTTCCATTTTTTTAAATAATGGATTAAATGTTGTTCAAAATGTTGTTAAAAGCTTCCTTTTCAAGAACTTTGTCCTGGACATATTTTGAAAGCTTCTTATTCTTCATGATGCTGTTTGTTAGGTGCTCTAACAAAATCGGGGGTTCTTCCCAAATCAGGTGTATTTATGCTGAAATCACTGGACACTGTAAATACACACATATATTATGGACTATTTAGTGTAGATGTAATTCTGTTTAAGTCTTTTTTGATTCCAGGTTGTAACACTACAAAATGTGGAAAGTTCAAGGCTGGTGAATACTGATGCAAGGTACAATAAAGAATTAACTTTGAATTAATATTTATTTCTCATAATATTTGTTTTTAGTATATCCAAGCCTATTATGTGTAATGTCTTCTAGCACAAGCCATTAACAATATCTAACTGTAACACAAGTTATAGACCATTCTAAATGCTATAATCAATAAACCTTTATTTAAAACATCTCCAGCATTGCTATAAAACTCCATGTATTGCAAAACAGTTCTTTTTTTTTTTGAGTTGTCAAGTATTGCTTAAGTGAAGAGTGTCCATCCCTGAACCTGTGATTTACCCAAGATCTGCAGCAACAAAAAAAGAAAAAAGAAACAGGAGCAGATTTGGGTTCATTATTGTAAACTATGGTGGCAATAAATAACAAGGCACACTGTACTATATATTATCATAAGGGATAAATCTAAATCTATATCTGTATCTGGATATCTGTGAAGCTGCTCTGTGAGTACCTCTGTTAAAAGCATTATATAAATACAATTGAATTGAATTGAATAATTGAATTGAATCTAATATTTTTATATTATGTTTCTTATCCAGCACAAAACACAGAGAGAAACATTATCAGATTTTCAGATTAAAAATAGTTTTGGAGTGACTTGGATAATTAAGTGACAGCACTGTTCATATTGCTGAGGTAGAGTTGTTGCATGCTTACTACATGAAAGCTACTAATACACTTCCTACTGTACAATAGTAATCCAATGCCACTCTTGCTATTAATTTGCCAAAAGAAAATTCCCAGTGTAAATTTGTAATCACAAGTGCACAATGCGTTGCTGATAAAATAATTCTAAAGTAAAAAATATATATTCTTAATAATAGTTAAGTTGACACTTCCAGATGTACATATTCTAGTACTTTGTAGATATATTTAGAACTATTAATTGTGCAGTTTATAATGCAGTTTATATCTTAGTTTATGGCATTTTCATTTTTCCAGGCAGGTTATTAGCTACGCCCCTAAACTAACTAACCCTAACCATAACCCCTTTTTCCCTTTGACGCATGAGGCATGTGTAGTTTCTACAGAGGTATAGGTACAGGTTCCCAACCCTGGTCCTGGAGCACCCCCTGTCCTGTTTTCCCTGCTCTAGTACCATAGGCAAGTGGGATGGTCGGACACATGAGCTCCGTCCTGCAGCCCCTTTAAATATGGAGTGGGTCGAATCGGAGATATTTATTATGCATGTAGCCTGTTTGCTTCTTCTGGTCATACAGTGGCATAAAATAAAGAGAAAAAAATTCTTAGTTCACAAGTCTCCTAAGGTATTTTTTCCACTTAGTTAAGTTGGGAGGAAGTGGAACACAAAAAAAAAACAAGACAGCGAGAAGAAATAAAGGTGAGCAAAATGTTTTACAACTACCTTGTCTATCCCAGCATACT
>CM074928.1:2728938-2740669 GCA_037576815.1 Pangasius larnaudii | reverse complement strand
AATTTTTCAAATTTATACATATATTTTGTACTTTGAAGCAGTACTCCAGCGTAAAAACCATCCGCTTATGTTACGTAACATGTCTATAACGGCAAAATCTCTCTTGGAGCCTTTAAATGCCAGGGCCTTGATATGCATACAGCAGCACAACAACGTGATGGCATTATTCAGGACTTGAGGTGTCGATCGGCTGCAGGGACGGAAATCTAAATCTCTTCGCAGCAACTCTAACACGGCGGCGGAACCGGATGTTTCATAATTCAGCGCAAGAGCGGTTTTATACATCAGGGTGTGAACAGCGCCCTCTTGTGTTCGCAGATATGTGGGCAAAGTGCTATAAATATTGAGAGAGAATGACACAGCTTCAGTTATAGTTCATTATAACTGTAATATCATTATTGAGTGTGAATAAAAATGCATATTTATTTAATAATAAGAGTCCGATTACCTCAGCTAAAGGTTAGAGTTTTATCCTGTGGCGTTACAGTGACAGGAAAGAGGTAAAAAAGCTCAGGTTTCTCTCTGATCGCAGCTGATTTCTGTTTAAGTCACTAATAACTCATAGTCAGTATTAATAACAATAACAGATATAGAGAATAGCTAATCCTTGTTAACATTTATAAGATTCCCTTTTGTCTTTAGGGGAATGAGTGTACTGATGGACTCGCGCTTTATTTATTTATTTATTTATTTATTTATTTTTCTCTATAGTGATATATTTGATGCCATGTTTCCCGTGAACTACATCGCCGGAGAGACCGTCATTCAGCAAGGTGCAGTGTGTGTGTGTGTGTGTGTGTGTGTGTGTGTGTGTGTGTGTGTGTGTGTGTGTGCAAAATGCAAAAAAAATTAATTTAGTAAACTGAAACAAGAAATGTTGAAAACATTGTATTATTTTTTTTTTAATTTCAGGTGACGAGGGTGATAACTTCTACGTTATCGATCAGGGTGAAATGGATGTAAGTGTGTGTGTGTGTGTGTGTGTGTGTGTGTGTGTGTGTGTGTGTGTGTGTGTGCGCGCCATCCAGCTCGCCCCCATCTCACGAGATAATTCTGATATTAAAAAAATCTATCAGTCGGGTATATGATTGACAGTTGTCGCATGTATGGTGTGTCGTTGTGTCGTTGTGTCTGAATGTTGTGTAGGTGTATGTGAACAACACGTGGGTGACGAGTATCGGAGAAGGCGGCAGTTTCGGCGAGTTGGCGCTGATTTACGGCACTCCGAGAGCAGCGACCGTTCGAGCCAAAACCAACGTCAAACTGTGGGGCATCGACAGAGACAGCTACAGGAGAATACTCATGGTACACACACACACACACACACACACACACACACACACACACTCCCTCAAATGTCACTCACACCCTCGAAGATAACGTGATGATACGTTTATAGCTCACTCTGGAGATGATATGATATTATAGATTTCCTTTTTCAATACCGTCGTTGTCAAATCCAAGACATTTTTTTTTTTTTTTACAAAATAACGACAGACCATATTTTATTTAGCGAGACCAATTCTCAAGACCGAGACGAGCCCAAGTACAAATACCTCAAGCATGAAAGTTGTGCATGTCTTGCAGGGGAGCACTCTGAGGAAGAGGAAGATGTATGAGGAATTCCTGAGCAAGGTGTCCATTTTGGGTGAGTCTCATCATCTCGCTCCTTTCATCTTGTTCATTCGATCCGAACGTTCGCTGACGAAGAGTTTCCCCGTGTTCAGAATCTCTGGATAAATGGGAGAGGTTAACGGTGGCCGACGCTCTGGAGACGGTGCAGTTCGAGGACGGGCAGAAGATCGTCGTCCAAGGCCAACCCGGAGACGAGTTCTTCATCATCCTCGAGGTAAACATGGGGCTCCAGTGTTCTGTACTTTAGTTATAGATATATCTATATAGATATAGCATAGATCCTCTGAGCTAAAATCTGAAGGTGCTGTAGATGGTGTTATAAAACACACACACACACTCACACACACACACTCAGGTGCTCTGGTGTTCACAGGGATCGGCAGCGGTGCTTCAGAGACGCTCCGAGAACGAAGAGTTTGTAGAAGTGGGCCGACTCGGATCTTCTGATTACTTCGGTGAGTGGTTTCTCTCCTGTTCACCTGAAATCCCGCTCGTTACAGTTAACCTTCGTCAAGTCATCGTGCTGCTTTAAACGCTTACATGTTATTTTCTGTTTTATTCATCTGTTCCTACTCACCCTGTGCGTTTTTAAATGATGAGAATTTGTTGTTTCTGTGCACTTGGAGCTTAAAGAAAGTTGTTGTGTGTTCAGGTGAGATTGCGCTGCTGATGAACCGTCCTCGCGCCGCCACCGTGGTCGCGCGCAGTCCTCTGAAGTGTGTGAAGCTCGACCGTCCTCGGTTTGAGCGTGTGCTCGGACCCTGCTCCGACATCCTGAAGAGGAACATCCAGCAGTACAACAGCTTCGTCTCTCTCTCCGTTTGAATCTCTCTCTCTCTCTCTCTCTCTCTCTCTCCTTTCACCTCCTCTGTTTATCGCAGGGTCCAGCTACGCTTTATTTTCTTACTTCTCCTGTGTACGTTTCGTTCGTGCTTGCCGTGTGTTTGTGTGTGTGTGTGTGTGTGTGTGTGTGTGTGTGTTGTAGGTTGTAACCTCATATTCTCGAATGTAGAAATGTAAAACGAAGCCGCTGAAACAGGAAGTCGACCAGAAACTGCTCTCCTTAACAGTTATTCTCTTCATGTAAATGTGACTATTTATTTCTGCAGCGTTTAGGACGTGACGAGTCGTGAGGCGAGGCTGCTCGGTACATCCATTCATTTTATTTAATTTATTTTTTAAAAAAAAATAAAATTTTCCTCTTTGTTCAGCCGTTCAGACCATTTCAGAGTATTTAGGATCTGGCTATAGTTACACCAAGATTTTTACAGTAGTGCTCCTTCATGTGTTTTCCACTTCATGTGTGTGTGTGTGTGTGTGTGTGTGTTGTAGCTTAATCTGATATTCTCAAACAAAAAGCTGAAATATGTCAGATTTTTTTAAAAAAAAAAGAAGAATTCTCTTCCTTACAGGTGAGCCTTTATAGGTACAATAGATTTATTTTATTATATTTCTTTTATAATACTCAGTCCTGCTGAGCTCTGGATCAGCCGTGATCCTGACCAGGATAACTGCTCTGGTTACTTGTTTTTCTAGTCTTAAAAATTTACTTCTCTGACAAAGAATCTGATGGCAACCAAGTTTAATGTACAAAAAGTAGCACATTACACATTAAAAAGTCCAATGTCAATCTAAAATAATTACAAATAATTAACCAGAGCAAGTCCGACTATCCATATCAGGATAAATGGTGGAAGAGCAGAACCTTCAGGGAGAAATTATTCAAGTTTATTTTCTTTACTGTTTTTTTGTTTTGTTTTTGTTTTTTCTTCAAAATAAAAAAAAACACTCAATCATGAGGACTGAGAAAAATGTAAAATATCTGCGATTTCAGCAAAAAACTAGTTTCGTTTTCTTGTTTAATCATAATTAAACCAAGTCCACCTTACTGTCTTAATTTTCTGTGTATTTTCTTTTCTAATCTTGAGTTTTGAGCTTTAGTGAAGATCAGGAATCACAGACTTCTCTCTCTCTTTCAATTACATGATCATTTAGAAGTGTTCAGAGCGCGACGAATCCCGAGACGAGGCTGTGAACTGATTGTTCTTAAGTTTGCGCCCTTTACAGTGTTTACAATTCATTTTGGATTACAGTGACGCCAAAGGCGTGTGTGTGTGTGTGTGTGTGTGTGTGTGTGTGTGAGTGAGTGAGTGAGTGAGTGAGTAAGAGATTTGTTGGTTCTGTTTTTTTTCTCTCGATGGTACTGAAGTTGAATCATTTAAACAGTGTGGAAGTGTGTGTGTGTGTGTGTGTGTGTGTGTGTGTGTGTGTGTGTGTGTGTGTGTGTGTGTACTGTAGCGATCCGCTTTGCTCCTTATTGTTCTTTATTGCACATATATAGCAGACGTAAATGATAGTAAATCACCATAACTGTATTTTTTGCACACTTTGGTATATACTGAAATTGAAATATTAAGATTCTCTATATATAAATATATGTGGCGCTTATTTTGCATTATTATTGGTCCTGTTGTTTTTGTTTTTGTTTTGTTTTTCTTTATTTTATTTTTTTTTTATTGCTCTACTCTCCCTTCACACCAATCCTTTAACTGTATATCCAAAACCGCACCATGTTCACTACATAGTGCACTATTTTTCCATATCCAGCACACTCACGAAAACCCCAGAATGCCCTGCAATAGGTTAAAGTCCAAACAGTCGACCCTGGGCGTATGCAGGGTGGCATATGTAGTGAATAATATCTCTGGTTTGGGACACGTCCACAGCGGACTAGCGGTGAGGTGTTTATGATGTTTGTATAGTGAATAGCGTGTATATTGGGACACTTCCACGGTACACTGATGATAGGCTGACATGTTTTAGTGAATAAGGTGTGGGTTGGGACACATCCATAGTAGACTAATGATGAGGAGTCGATAGTGATGGTGGTTGTGAGGCGTCATTAGTGAATAGGGTGTGTGGTTTGGGACGCATCCACTGTAGACTGATCAGGGAGAGCATTTGGTGTTAGTGCTGTCTATGAAGCCTGTACAGTAAATAGTGTGTGGTTTGGGACACGTCCACAGTGGACTAGTGAAGGAGGCGTTAGTGAGGGGGATTAGTGTATTCACTGTAGTGAATAGAGTGTTGTTTTGGACAGCCCCGTTTTAGATGTCTCATTAGTGAATAGGGAGTGGTTTGGGACACTTTAAATCTTCTCTGTTTTTACCTCACAGTTCTTCTGTTCTTCACAGCAAAGTTTCATTTGGGTATCGTGTTTGTTGTAGTCACACATTTCATGAGTAAGTGCTCTGGATTAACGGAGTGAGGCATCGCTGAGTGAACGTTAGCACACGCGCAGTACTGTGTTGTTCTTTTTAAGGTCCCTGTAACATAATTGCGTTTTTGATTATAAACACTGTGGAACACAAAGTGAAAGCGTAGGTACCGTAACAACAGAATAGCTTTCATTTAGTCAGGTCTATGGTCATTTCATTTTATAACATGTTTAAAGTAGCAGTATGTAACTTTTTTTTTTTTTTTCCCTAAAAGTGACCTAAGGAGCATTTTGGGTGAGTAGAGGAAAGCACTCAAAAACGTGGCATTCTTTCACGTCGGTCTAAAAGTCCTAAAATACATTTAAAGTCAGAGCTGTCAGACTCTAACGTTGTACACCACCATGGGAACAACTCCAAATGCCCAATAGTTACATACTGCAACTTTAATAAAGAATGTTTGTGTAGTATTAAACAGGACAGTGAATTACAGTTTTTCCAAACGTCGTACTGTATTTCTCAACACTGACTGAAGAAACCGAAGCTGAAAATGTGTGTGTAAGTGTGCGTGAGTGAGAGATGCAGACCCCTATAAGAGTCTCTTTACACTCATGTTGGATCATTTTAGAGTGTGGAAGTGCCTGATTTCTTCATTTTCAAAAGTTCCTTTTGCTTGGGCATCGCGTTTGATAAACGTGAGTCTGTCTGTCTGAGCATAGGAATAAATCTCATATCGCAATAATCGCCTCACGTCTTATCGCAGGTTTACAGCACGGAATGTTCCTGTTCGTCCAGTCATCTTCGAATTCTTTCAGAGTCGTGTTGGTTTAAATCGTTCATTTGTTTGAATTATACAAAAGAGAATAAGGAACGTTCATTAGAAGATATTGCGAGTGGGAAAAAACAACAATAACTGCAGGAAATTCCGGGATTGGTCGAAGTTTCCGCATGAAAGGGTGGGATTTGTTCAACGTTTCTGCGGGGGCGGGATTAAAATGCAGATAATGTTAAGATATGTTGTATAACCCTACGTTCACACTAGCAAGAGACATTTCATGTACAGTTTTCTTAAGTCTGTACAAAATACAAAACGCCGCTATGAAATGCTACGAATTCAGATGATTGGCGCAAATGATTTTCAAACAAAATTTGTGCGGATAAATCGTACACGGTTCACAAAGAGACAAACCAGCATTTGCTAGCGTGAACATAGAACATTTCTGTTCACCGGAAGAGAAGAGTTCCCTGAAAGTGGTAAAAACATGATGGACAAAATGGTCGCTCCAGTTAGAAATGTAACGGTGCAGCGTAAAGATATCGTAAACTGTGCTGAACAGTGAAGCGATTATTGAGATGTGAAAGTGAAATAGTGGCACTGTGTATTAATGAAACAATGTGGGGTTTTTTTTTTGTTTGTTTGTTTTTTTTTTTATTACAGTGACTTTTTAGTGTCATATCATGTGGTTGTTGTTTTTGTTTTTTTTCATATAGTATAATACTGACATCCTGTTTCCTACATGTTTATAAATTACGCAGAAGCTTGTGAAAGAACCAGATGTGATTTTCTTACGCTGTTCCCTAACGTTGATTTCTGCAGTATTTGATTTTTGGGAAATGGCTCTTTTGCGTGTTTGTTATAGTTTAGAGTGAATTGAATTTCTGTGCTAACTCAGTGGCTGCTCATTGCATAGTGCTGCAACGACACGCTGTTTATTTCTGATTATAAAGAAACGTTCACGCTTCCCTCTGTAAGCGGCCATATTGGTCCTTCCCCCCTTCCCGAGAATCCACCTCCTCTCGTGTATTAGTCATTCCCATGTATTCTTTTCAGAGCAATAGTATGGATAAAAAGCTGTTCTTATGTGATCATGGCTGACGTGTCCATCTGCGCTGCTCTTTAGCTTTGCTGAGGACCATTTTCTCTTCTGTTTCTGTGATGTATACAGGTTTTTTTTCTTCTTCTTTTTTTTCTTCCCTTTTTATCGTGCTGATGTTGTAACCCTTTTTGGTATCGATCATCCCAATGGCAGGCCAAGCAATAAAAAAAATTCTTAAACATGTCTCTCTCTCTCTTTTCTCTTCATTCATGAAAGTTTGAATTTTACGCTACTTATTTTCCCTCTTGTATTTTTTTTTCTAATTGTACGAGTGCATATCTTGTGATTTAATGTTGATTTAATTCTTTGCTGGTAAATTTTCATGACCGAGGAGTGAGAGGCCACGCCATTAACCCTACATTCACACTTGCAGAGGAAAAGTCGTTCATGTTGCTTGTAATTTGTGGGCGTGGCTTGTCCAGGATTGTGTGTTTTTAGTTCTGATAAGCAACAGAAGTAGCTATATATAATATCTATAGCCAACTAGCTAAACACAAATTAAATAGCGCACAAACCAGTATGGAAATTTGATGTTTGTTTGACAGATTAGCAAATCAAGCTAACTGTACTAGCAGCGTACACTCACTAGCGACGCCAAATATCTCTGCTACTTCCTTCCCAGCTTCATTTTACTTTGTAGTATCTTTGTACACATGTAATGAAAGGTCGTATAGGACAGGATGAGATGACAGGATTGTAGGTCATACAGTCAACGGGAACTAAAGTTGTGAGTGGGGAACTGAAGAAACGTCGCACCTCACGCACTGTAGGAATCATTCAAGCCAATCATTTGGATGCATCACTTTACAGCGTCATAACTAATTTACCCAGAATTGAGAAACTGTCTATCGCGAAGATTATTAACAAGAAGTTAAATTGCTGATTTTATGCTAGATTTTATCATATTTATTTTGTTGCTTATTTATGAATAAATAAAAGTCAGGGAAAACCCTAAATCTTTGGCTGTCATGTTGCTTAGCAACGAACGCATTACAATGCACTTGTGTGAAAATTGTATTTTATCTTTTTTTTTGTTGTTTTTTAAAGCAATATGCCACTCATCGTACCTAAGAACACCCTCCCTTGTCTTGCTTTAATACACAGCACACAATTCCACACAGAATAAATGCATTTAGTTGGTCATTGAGTTTATGAGTTTATGGGTTTGACCTGATTTGCATTTTCAGTGCTCACTTTTGTTTTTAGCTCATAGGCTCATATTCAACAACAATATTCTTTAAAACAAGGACTAACACACAAGATATTTAATCGAAAGAGACAAGAAATTACACAGTTAAAAGACAATATTTAATGAAAAAAGCAAAGAAATTATATATTTTTAAAGGGAGACCTTTAATGAAAACAAAAAGCTTGAAGACTGAAATTAAAACTGAGACATTTAATGAAAAAAGTGGAGAATTTGTATAATCTCCTGAAATTGCATTTAAAAGGAGATATTTAATGGGAAAAAAAAAAAAGCTCCCTGAAATTACACTTTTAAATGGAGATGTTTAATGGTCGTGACGTCCTGCTGATAATCCAGTGGTGTTTTCCATCTTTTAATATTTTCTCTGATAATAACCTGGTTGATTTGTTGTTCTTTCTTTTGTTTTTTTTCTGTTTTTTTTATTCTATACGTTATCTGCGTAACTATAATTCTGCGTCTGTTTATCTTCCTATAGATGGATACAGTTGAATGGGAAATAAGGAAGACAAAGAAATGCAATTTACAGCAACAAGACCTTAGAGTTGATAAGGTTTCAGCTTTATTAGTTAACGAAATATGAACTGAATACTTCAGTCCACAACAACTCCTTCATCTAGCATTAACTCATCCTCTTAGCAGTGTGTTGAGATTTGTGAAGATCTAAATCTAGTTTTCGATGCTGATGCCAAAAATATTCCGTAGAGTTACAAACTTAAGTGACAGAAATAAAGGAAAATGAGAATTGCATGTCTGATTTCAGTGTAATTTCTTTTCCTGGTGTCATGTTTACGGCTTTGGGAGGCAGAGAGGTCGTGGGCGCTTTAAAACTGCTGTGGACTGCAGTTCAACCCACTCTCTGGGTTGCCAGATGGAACATTTTCACACCCAGATGAATGAACTGACACAGATGGACTTGTCTCTCAGTTCACACTGAAATCAGTCAAAACATGATGGTGTGCAATGGTACAAATGAGATCTGCTGAGAGAAATGATGAGAAGTGGTGTTTCGGTGCTGTTTTAATAAATGATTTAAGGAGAAATGCGATCCTTTTAACAGGGTCCAGTTTTCTCCCCTGAACAACGGATGTACAGGTTTAATCTCATCCTCTGCGAACATGAGAAAGCGTGCGTAAATATAGACTAATATAGACCACATAAACATGATATTTTGTATGATTAGCATAACCTGGAACTAATATACACACCAAATTAGTGATTTTTCTTAACAGTAAATGTGTTCATCAGACCAGAATTTAATGAAAGTTTTAATTAAAAAAAAAAAAAAAAAAGTCGAAACAAACTATCAGTACGTTTACAATTTTACGTCAGTCACTTGTCTCGTAGCTGACAGTTTGTTACTGTTCAAAAAAATGTGACCTCGCAGATTTGCGTAGCCACTTGCTGTGTTACTCTGATTAACCCGACACTCACAACAGCGAAAGACAGAGCAATGGCGATCATTTGGTTATACACACGTGCTGCAATCCTAGCGACAGTAATGAAATGACGTTTGAATTGACATTTCGTAAAAACTGACAAAATCAGACCAAATCTTTGACGTGTGGTCCAGCATTTCTTCAGTTCCCATTTCCTGTTTGATGCACAAAAACAGAAGAAGAAGAAAAACTGTAACTGAGGTTTCGTTTTTATTTTAGAATAATAAAGTTCGGAAGAAAGTAGCAGAGATCACTGCTGTCTCTGATGAGTGTACAGTTGCATGCTTTGCTAATCTGCCAACAAAGCTATGAGGCCTGGCATATAAATCAAAAAAACAGTTTTCGCAGTATGCTTTATTTAATTTGTGTTAAAAAAAAAAAAAAAAAAACAAGTGACAGACTACAAGCAACACTTGGCATGTCATACTCAAATGGTCATAAGGGACAGGAGAAACAGCATGATTCCTGGCAGCGCACAGTATAAAAATAGCTACTTTTCTTTTCACTGTACCTCCAGTTCTCTTTGCAGAACAGACGACTGGCCATGTATGCCCACCCAATCCTTTCAGGTTTTTCTCTTAATGTTTTTTTTTCTGTAAAAATAGCAAAGATAGACATCTTTCACGTTTATTTTTGTGAGAAAGAGGGATTTGAGAGTCTGTAGTATGCAAAATCCGTCTTCGATATTTCTAATATTAACTTGTAAAAATAATTGAATAAAACAAAAAGAAGAGATTCTGAGTTTCTTATAGTTTGGGAACCCCTTTGTTTTAAAGCATCGTTCAAAAGTTTCTGTAAAAATAGCAAAGATACACGTGATAAACATAAACTTTCACGTTTATTTTTGTGAGAAAGAGGGATTAGAGAGTCTGGCATTCTTCACCTAACGTGCAAAATCCATCTTCGATATTTCTAATATCAAATTGTAAAAAAAAATAATTGAATAAAACAAAAGAAGAGATTGTGAGTTTCTTATAGTTTGGGAACCCCTTTGTTTTAAACCCCATCGTTCAAAAGGTGTCGATTCACGCCAAGTGAATCGTTCACAAGGAGCCGATTCGTTCGCGAATCAATCAGGAATAGCGGAGGAGTTTCGTGCAATCTGGCAACCGTGTTCATGCTACGCTACAGAGGCTGCTCTCGACATCTCTCCACCATCTCACATCCCTGCTGGAACATCGCACTTGTGTGCATTTAAACCGTCTTCGCTTTCCAAATGCAAGCCATCAAATGCGTCGTGGTGGGCGATGGGTGAGCGTGCTGATGATTTTCTTCTGCCTGGATTGCGATTGCTGTTGCAGTGTAGAGGGATGCAGCTGGTGCAGGACAGGGGCTGGGGCTTGGATGGAGCATTGGGGGTGCATAGGGATGGGATTGAACACAGCAATCCCCAGGCTTGTGCAGGAAAAACAGCATTAACCGGGTGTTTCTGTGGAGAGATTGAACAGATAGCTCTGATTCATCATCATCATCATCATCATCATCATTAATTTAAATGTCCATGCCAATGCTCAGGGTGGGGGGGTGTAATGGGGGGGGGATTGGTTGCAGAGCTTGTTTTGTCCTGGACAGGATCATTTTCATCATTATCCATCCTAACATTCGTGAGTTCACATAACAGTTCACAGGATGATGAAAATGTGCCCCAGTGCTCGTTTTTTTGCGCTTTTTACACTGTCTGTATTTCGAAGGAATCCTGACGCTAGCGGTTCTGCGCTCCCCCTACCCAGTTCACACTGCGCATGCGCGACAGCTTGACGCATGCGCAGTGTGGCGGAGAGCGAGAAGCCCCTCTTATATACAATGATGTCATGCTTTTACACACCTTTCTGATTATACCATGTTTATAGGGTTTTATTCTGTTTCCTTTGAACTTAAGTACGTAATTCCTTATATTTATTTATTCTATTTAGTCTATTTATTTTATTAATTCGTATTTATATTAATTATTCTATTAACAACCCACAAACAAATGGCAAAAAAAACCATAACCCTAAACAACACAGTAAAAAAAAACATAATAATAATAATAATAATAATAATAATAATAATAATAATAAACAATATTTAATAAATTATATTTTATTTTTATATATACATGTTTCCTCTTTGCCTTTAATTTTTTAGGGAGGTAAATTATATAATAGATATACATACATTATTATTATTATTATTAGCAGTAGTAGTACTACCAGTAATAATAATAATAATAATAATAATAATAATAATAATAATAATAACAATACACAGAAATACAATATTTAATCAGCAAATGTTTGGGATT
Organism: Pangasius larnaudii; assembly: GCA_037576815.1. Lineage (NCBI taxonomy): Eukaryota > Metazoa > Chordata > Actinopteri > Siluriformes > Pangasiidae > Pangasius > Pangasius larnaudii. The sequence goes on along the minus strand of CM074928.1, from coordinate 2,729,015 downwards.
TTTGTCTTTCATTTCTAGGGTTGCAAATAAACATTAAAGATGCTTATTATTATTATTATTATTATTATTATTATTAT
>CM074928.1:2697877-2713790 GCA_037576815.1 Pangasius larnaudii | reverse complement strand
ATATATATATATATATATATATATATATATATATATATATATATATATATATATATATATATATATATATGTACCTAATAAAGTGGACGATGAGTGTATAGGACATTGGGTCATGATGGAGCTCGTCGGGTAGCGTGTAGTTGATAAAGTATAAAATTTGTGACCAACAGATTCACGAACTCAGAGTTGTATCTTTAAAGAGATTGGTTTTTTTTTTGCACTTGTGTCTGTGCATCGATCGCCGTCTCTCTCTCTCTATCTCTCTCTCTCTCTCTCTCTCTCTCTCTCTCTTTTCTCCTCCAACACTCGCACGTTGGCTCAGAAAGCCCTGTCCATTAGCTGCTGGCTCAAATGAGGTGTATCAGTGCAGTTGGTGTATCAGTGCAGTTGAAACAGGAGAAAGGAAGGAGTCTGCAGCTCTCGTGTGTATTTACAACATTGTGACCGAAAACATCTGCTGATGTTGTGAGGCTTTTCAGGCCTCAGACTCCGTTGTGGAGTTTTCGCTCTTGTACTTTGATATACGGAGATCGTGGAATATTTAATAGTTATTTAAAAGCCATATTACACTTTTGTGCATGATGATGTCACAAAACGCTTTTATTTCCAGGTGAGACGCAAGACATGATTTCTCCTGCAAGTTTTTTTTTAAAACCCTTGTCTCTGTGGCATTTAACGTTGCGTGATGTGCCGAAGCCGTGTACTGTGACGTGCGATGATCACGTCATCACGTTCCTCTCTAACACACACACACACACACACACACACACACACACACACAGCTGTGACTGCTTTGCTTCTTGCAGATGAGGTCAGGGTCAGGGTTGAGGGGAAGCGCAGAGCAGGGTCAGGACACGAGCAGCGATAGTTCGGCGTCTTCCTCCGGCACGCTGCATGCGTTTGTCTCCGGAGACTTCGTGCTCAGCTCCTGCCTCTCAGCATGCTCGCTGGTCCTGGAGGTAACACACACGAGACTTTTCCACTGACGCGGGGCATGCTTCGAACTTTTACCTAGTCTTAAGTGGAACATATTTTACCATCCAGTCGTTTAAAGATGCTGTAATGGACCAAGACCACATACAGAACAGATATTAAATGCCTTGATGGATTAAATTGCGATTAAAAGAGATTCCTCTATAGGCACTGATGAATATGTATGTATTTTCTCAATACTATTATTTATATATATATATATATATATATATATATATATATATATATATATATATATATATACATACACACACACACATCGCATGGCTACTCTACAGATCTGCTCTGAATTCTCAGTAGTGTGGACAAGCCGGGCATTAGTGCACTAAGGTCCGTTTCGCTATTATTTTTTATTTTTTTCCCCCAATTTCAAACAAGCCGAATGAAACGACGCTACACGAACCATAACGCGCCCGTCTGATTGGCTCAACTTTTTGTACTATTAAGTAAGCCTACTTTCGAAGCAGTTAGATTCCCACATTCAGACTTCGCGCTCTGTCTGCTACTACATCTGGTGCTGCTGCCAAGTGTGTAAGAGCTCATAATAAACATTAAACAGAAATGTCTCAATACACCTCAGAGAAGTAGAATTCGTCTCGCCGGTATTTTCTGTTGCGATATCAGAGACAGTGAAAATCTGTCTCATGTCTGATAGTCAGTGTTTATAGATTTAACGAGCGATTATGTCTGTATGTTGACTGAGCTAAAGCACATTTATACGTAAAGAAGTGCGGTTTTGTTTACTACCGATGCCCAGAGCAGCCATGTTGATCTGACATCATGCGCCGAACGTCCCAAGTTTCCGAGTCGCGGTCGGAAATTACGAGTTACGACCTTCAGTTGAGTCAGTGGAAAAGTAGCAACAGTGCAGGCAAAGAACACGCAGGACGGCAAATCGGTGTGTGTATGTCTCTCACGAATAGGTAAAGAATATCGTAATGAATATCTTAATCTTAATGTGTTTGTCTAGTTGTAGTAAATCGACACCTGGACTTAATCTTGAGTAGCTGTGGTACATTAAACCAGTCCTTGAGATTTGCTATTACTAGATAGCAATTAAAAAAAAAATTATATTTACTTCTGAGATTCACCCCTCTGGATTCTTTGCATTCTCTCTCTCTCTCTCTCTCTCTCTCTCTCTCTCTCTCTCTCTCTCCTTCAATTGAAGAAGAACACTCATGTGTGATGTTAAGTGTGTCGCTCTGACCGCAGTGCTGTTTCGTTCTTACGCAGGGGTCGGTAGAGCCCATGCAGATCGATGCCGACCCTCAGGAAGACCAGCAGAATGCCCCCGACACCAATTACGTTGTGGAAAATCCCACCCTGGTACGTGTTGGAAAAACTGCTAGTTTAATGATTTACATTAAAATTTTTTCCTTGTTTTCATTTTCGGACACATTTTTATCAAACCTTAATGTCTGAGGAAGGCAGTTTATCAGACTGCCATCAGGCAGGCGATACCGGAGCATTCAGTCCAGAACCAGCAGGCTGAAAAACAGCTTCTACCTGCAGGCTATCAGACCCCTTAATAAACTGTAAAAAAAAAAAAAGTCTCTAAGATTGCACTATTATCCCCCTTCATATCATATCAAAGTCTACAAAAACATCATGTCTTTTTTTTTTTTTTAATCTTGCATACTTTTGCACGACTACATTCACTACCTCAGAGCAATATCTCCACCTCATCCTTGCACCTGCGCACCTTTACCTTTACTTTTTATCATCATATTATATTGTGAATCCACTGATGTTTACTCTGATGGTTATATTACCAGACCTGCCAACCTTTATGAGTCAGAGCTTCGCAAAAACATCAGAGTACGCTTGCTTTTTTTTTTTTTTTTTTTATCACTGAAATCTTTGGCACGGTTTCTTTTCTCCCCAATAAAACTGCAGATGAGCCGCATATTGGATCTGGAATGATCTGTGCTCGTGTTTTTATCTCCCCAATATTAACAGACAAGAAGCCCCACCCACTTTTGCGTTTTACGCGCTCGCCGACTCACGCATCCCTCGCTCTCTGCAGACGTTAATATAGAGACTGTTTTGAACGTGAACGTTTTGAATGCGTAATAAAATCTAGCAGCGTATGTTCGACTCAGCCGACATTAGACAAGTATTTAACATCGCTTCAATTTCCTGTCAAAAAAAAAAGATTTTGAGCCGAAAGATTAAACAGGTCTCCAGCGAAGTGTCAAACACTTTACAAATAATGTTAATGTCCTTGATCATTAGAGAGTAATTAAAACACTTCGCTTCACTGCAGATGCTCAGAAACTGCGAACGGCAGCAAGTTACATTGAAAACGCTGTTTTATTTTTTTTACACTTTACTGTGCATCGGGTCCATCCGCTTGCGTTTCCACGGTTACCGCAGATCCTGACTGCTCAGCTAATAATATTTTTATGCACTCCTCTACTTTATGCGCTCCTTTTTAAACAATGGTGGAAACACTTGTTTTCCTGTCTTTTTTTTTTTTGTGTGTGTTGCCAGAATTACTGCGCCGCAGGGTCTTTGTTCGCTTTAGCATTCTGCCAGTCGGTGTGTTTTCGTGGTTTTTTCTCTATTTCGTGCGTCCGTTTAAAGTTTTCGTTCCTCCTGCAGGATCTGGAGCAGTACGCGTCCAGCTACAGCGGGCTGATGAGGATCGAGCGGCTGCAGTTCATCGCTGATCACTGCCCCCAGTTACGCGTGGAAGCTCTGAAGATGGCCTTGTCTTTTGTCCAAAGAACATTTAACGTAGATGTTTACGAAGAGATCCATCGCAAGCTCACTGAAGCCACAAGGCAAGAGCAGCTCCTGTAAATCCTCTATAATTCCCTCTATTACAAAATACCATTGAACGTTAACTTGATCATTTTCCAGGAAAACACTTGAGCTTGTTGTGTCGTGAAAAATCTTGTTTTAACTTTTAGTTTGTTATTTATGCAAACACAGAATGGATGCAGTTGAATCAAATCGGTGTTGCAGAAAGAGAGGGAAAAAAATAAAGAAAGAAGAGAAGTGCATTTTTAAAACAGAGGTCTAAAAGGCTGGTGTAGAAAATGTTTCAGAATTATTGTTGTACATTTTCCAGTTATTTGTAGATACAAACATTGTGTGTCTGTCTGTGTGTCTGTCTGTGTGTCTGTCTGTGTGTCTGTCTGTGTGTCTGTCTGTGTGTCTCTGTGTGTCTGCGTGTCTCTGTGTGTCTCTGTGTCTGTGTGTCTGTCTGTGTGTCTCTGTGTCTGTGTGTGTGTGTGTCTGCGTGTCTCTGTCTGTGTGCGTGTCTCTCTGTGTGTGTGTCTGCGTGTCTCTGTCTGTGTGCGTGTCTCTCTGTGTGTGTGTGTCTGCGTGTCTCTCTGTGTGCGTGTGTCTGCGTGTGTCTGCGTGTGTCTGCATGTGTGCGTGTGTCTGCGTGTCTCTCTGTGTGTGTGTCTGCGTGTCTTTCTGTGTGTGTGTGTGTGCGTCTCTGTGTGCGTGTTTTCCTCAGGGAAATGCAGGGAGTGCCAGACGCCGTTCCTGAAGGAGCAGTGGAGCCTCCTCCCCTCGACACAGCCTGGGCCGAATCAACCCGGAAAAAAGCCCTGCTCAAACTGGAGAAACTCGACACCGACCTAAAGAACTACAAGGGAAACTCCATCAAAGAAAGCATCAGGTATTCTAGCGTTTTTTTTTTTTATTTGTTATTTTTTTTTTTTTAATATATATTGTTATTGTCTGACAGCAGTATGAAATGACTAGTAATAACACTCAGCCTGAAACCAGTCATCCTCAGGAGACCATCTTAGGGCACCGTTTACACGTTTTTACACCACAAGTCACTGAACTTCCACAACATGAACTTCCACTGAGAGCGTGGAATAGTTAAAGGCTGCTGATTAGAAGATTTAAGGTTCTGAAGGTGGAATAGGGGGCAGAGAAGATTGGAGATGAGGCTTGGTGCAGTACAATGTAGGGCACGTGTCGAACACAAGGCCTCGTTTCATTCTGCCTCGCGTGAAATGGGGTTGGGGGGGGGTAGTGATAATAGTGAAACGCCCCGCGTCTAAAAACAATTCAGAAGCACGTCTAGACTAGCAGCTGCATTTTGGACTAGCTGCAGGTACGACAAGGTTGAATGTTTGAATGTAAAAGGAATTGCAGTAGTCTATACGGGAAGAAACGAAAGCATGCATGACAGTTTCCTGATCTTTAAATGATCGGATGTTTTTTTTTTTTTTTTTTTAGTTTAGCAGTGGCTCAGAGCTAGAAAAAAAAATACCTTTCAAAACTCAGTTTATTTGCTTGTCGCATTCTAGGGCAGAATCAAATCGACATCAAGTCATACAGTCCCTCAATTCTTTTAGTAATAGACACATTGCATCACTTCTTATTCCCGTAAAAGTTACACTCTGATTTATGCTTGGTTACGCTTTAATTTTTCGCATTGCCCGCTCCTGGACATTTTGCTCGTCACATTATGTCACTGCGCATTCGCGTATTTGTTCAGCAAACAGTTTCATCCAGAGTAACTTCTATCAAATGCCAGCACGGAGTTGAACAGTTGACTCGGTGGTCTTGCCCGGTGGACGTGCTAAACGAGAAGCTCTGTGGTGTGTTTAGGAGGGGTCACGATGATCTTGGAGATCATTACCTGGACTGCGGTGACCTCAGCAATGCCCTGAAGTGTTACTCCCGAGCCAGAGACTACTGCACAAGCGCCAAGCACGTCATCAACATGTGTCTTAATGTAATCAAGGTGAGTCACGACCTGTTAATGAGCTCTCTGTTTTTTTTTTTTTTAATTTTATTTTGCATTAGTAATGCCTGGGATGTTGAAATGAACCTCCTGAGAGAACTGTTTCCTTACAGGTTAGCGTTTACCTCCAAAACTGGTCTCATGTACTTAGCTATGTCAGCAAGGCTGAATCCACTCCAGAGATAGCAGAGGTTGGTGAAAGCTGCCATTCAGTTCAGATGTTATAAATAATAATGAGAAGGAGGAGCTTTACAATTTCTTTGTGTCTTTTTTTTTTTTTTCACAGCAACGAGGGGAGAGAGATAGTCAAAACCAAGCTGTTCTCACCAAACTAAAATGTGCTGCAGGTACATTGTCTTCTCATGTTTTTACTGTTTATGCAGGATGGTTAAGTTGCAGTGTCAAAGATCCAAAGTATGAAAGATTTATAGCAGACAATCCAGTGCCTCAGTGAAGCTCCTTGGAGCTGTTTCAATGTGATGGGATGGAATACATTATGATTTAGAATTATACAAACCGTATGTGTTAGTGTTATTTTCAGAAACCAAGACTACTTCACCGGAATTGACATACACAGAGGCCACGCCTCTTTCATAATGACTGACTGACACAGAGGCCACGCCTCCTTCTCACAGAGGCCACGCCTCCTTCTCTAGGACTGACAGGACTATGCCTCCTTGCATAGGAATGACAGGAATGTTTAAAAATCCTACCACTCTTTGATTTGAAGAGCTGTAATAAAATGTCGTTTCCCGCTACAGGATTGGCAGAACTTGCCTCGAGAAAATATAAACCTGCTGCCAAGTGCTTCCTGCAGGCCTCTTTCGACCACTGCGACTTCCCAGAGGTTCGGCTTTTTTCTCAATAACCTTCAAAAGTCCTTAAGAGTGGTGTTTCTGCATTACTTTGGGAAAACTAGTGGTACTTCTCTGGGTGTGGTGTTCTATCAAAATGTGAGCTGATACTCCGATGCCCTGAAAGCTGCATTTCGAATACTTTCCCTCTGCTCTTACAGCTTCTTTCCCCTAGTAACGTAGCAGTTTACGGAGGACTTTGTGCTTTGGCTACGTTCGATAGGCAGGAGCTGCAGCGTAATGTCATCTCTAGCAGGTACGGAGAAGCATTTTCAGAGATTTTTGTTTGTTGTTTAATTGCTAGAAGAGTAAGCACACTTAATTTCCCTGTACATAACAGTATGCAGTTAATGTCACACCCTCCTTTGCAGCTCCTTTAAGTTATTTTTAGAGTTGGAACCCCAAGTGCGCGATATTATCTTCAAGTTTTACGAGTCGAAGTATGCGTCCTGTCTGAAAATGCTGGACGAAATGAAGGTAAGGGTTCCACGCTATAATGCTGTGGGAAGTTTACATCACACTGACTGCACATGGCTGTTCGTGAACATGCTGCGGTGTTCGTGCTTTGTGTTCCAGGATAATCTCCTCCTAGACATGTATCTGGCTCCACATGTAAGAACACTGTACACGCAGATCAGGAACAGAGCCCTCATACAGGTAAAAATAAATAAAATTAAAAATAAAAAAAAATTGCACTGTTTATTCCCGGTCTGAAATCTTAACATTATAGAAAGGTAAATTGTCATTAAAGAAAAAATTTATAATTACATAATGACTATTACATACAATATATGATGAGTTCTCATTACACATTTTAATAATGTAGGTTTTTCTTTCACATTGTGATCATTTTTTACTGTTCAGTTAAATAAAAAATATAAAATAATTAATTATTTTGATAGTATATCAAAGAATAGTTAAATTATAATAATCCATTAAATAGAAAATAAATAATTTATTTTAATAAAAATATATCAAATGATATAATAGCAAATTATATTAAATAATAAATTAATAATAATGATTTTTTTCCCTTGTTATTCTAAATTATCTTTAATTTTATTTTTTAATACCGTAGTATTTAAATATTTGTCTCATAGTTTATTGGTAATTTGTTCATTCTGATTTGGTTATGTTTTTTTTTTTTTTGAGAAACAACTCCACAGTGCAGATGTAATCCCTGAAACAGGCGTGTGTGTGTGTGTGTGTGTGTGTGTGTGTGTGTGTGTGTGTGTGTGTGTTTCCCCCGTGCAGTACTTCAGTCCGTACGTGTCTGCAGATATGAATAAGATGGCGCTGGCGTTTAACACCACAGTGGCGGCGCTGGAAGATGAACTCACTCAGCTGATCCTGGAGGGACTGATCAACGCTCGTATCGACTCTCACAGCAAGGCGCGCGCACACACACACACACACACACACACACACACACACACGCCCCTCAATCACTCCATTCCGTTGTCATTGTCAAGCAGTAAACCTGTTTGAGGTGTTTGCAGTTTTATGACGAGTTATATATGATGCTGTGAAGCGAGAATGCTGATTGGTTGAAGTAAATTGCTCGGAACAAGCGTATGACGCAGGTTTCCCCATAAATCCTTTACATCTGAAGCTCACATCAAACACATCAACCAACCAGGAATCTTAAAAAATTTATAGATCCTAAAAAAAAAAAAAAAAAAAAAAAAAAAGATTATGACTTTGGTTCATCATGATGTTCCCTTCTGCCAATGATATGGGAATTGAAGGTGATTATACGAAGTTCTATGCATGTGTGTCTGCAGATCCTGTATGCACGTGATGTGGATCAGAGGAGCACTACGTTCGAGAAATCACTGCAGATGGGGAAGGAGTTTCAGAGACGAACCAAAGCCATGATCCTGAGAGCAGCAGTACTACGAAACCAGATTCATGTTAAGGTAACGCAGTGAGGATCCCCCACGCAAACTCCGTGCTCTGTACGCTACTACCTCTGCTGCTGCCACCTAGCGTGTAAGAAGAGGTGGAGCTCATAATGAGTATTCAACGGAAATATCACGATGCGCCTCAGAGAAGCAAAATCCGTCTCACCACTATTTTGTACCACAATAGCAGTTATAACTCATTATAACACGATTAAGCCAAATCTTGAGCTCAATACACCTTCCAGGTGACTACCAACTCTGGTCAGTCACATGTTTTTGTTCATTTACATCACAATGTTATGTTATGAGAGTAAAAGGTTCCACTCCCGCTACTTCTTAGTGGATCCCACTGGACGCCGGTCCCGATGCACATGGTGACTAAATCCATACAACAGCTACCAACCAGGGATGACGACGACGGCTAATACATGTTCCTCCAAGACACGTGAACCCGGCCACCACATCTTTTTCGAACTGTTGCTCATGCTGCGTCACAGAGCAGCGTAACACGCTCGGAGGAAAGTGCTGTCCGCCCTCTTCCACATACTTGATCTCACAGGTGTCTGTGATTGGCTAGTGTTGCTGTGACTGACAGGGAGAGTGAGTATGTATGCCCCTCCCACCTAGAGAGCACAGCCGATACATCTCTCTTGACTCTCTCGGCCATGGATAGCTGTGACATCCTAAGGATTTAAATTCACGATCTGCTAATGATAGGGCGAACGCTTTTCAAACAGAAATGGGGGGGAAAAAATGCACGATCCCGTTTGGTTAATTAAATGTTTTGAAACTACATAGACACCCTGACTCCGAATGGAAAACACAGTAAGGCTGAATGTTACAAATGGTCACCGTAACACCACAGTGTGTGCTGAATATCGCAGTGTATCATATGATAATGACTGTCGGCACGTGACTAATCTCCACTGTTATCTCCTGCAGTCTCCTCCGAGAGAAGGCAGCCAAGGTGAACTGACACCCGCCAACAGCCAAACACGAATGAGCACCAACATGTGAACGCTCGACTCGTCGCCTCTCATGAAGGAGCGCACGGGGGCCCACAGAAGCATCGTAGACCCTCATCCTAGAGTTCAGTTCTGTTTCCCTGCTGAAGAACGCAAAAAAAAAAAATCACAATCTAAAGACTTTATTTAAGTTGGGGGAAAAAAAAAAAAAGGTGAGACCCGTCGTCCGTACTAAAGACGCCGAAGATACCCTGTTGCTCTGACGATTATACAAACAAAATTTAAAAATGGGGGGGGGGGAAGAGGGGGGGGGGGGGATAAAAAGTGAAATGGCACTTCCGCTGTACCGGCCTGTTGTTGTTTGTAAAGAGATGCACTTTCCTCTGTATCTTGTGACAAAATGTTGATTACACATCGGAAAAAAAAAAAGAGAAACCTCATCACAGAACATGCTTTTAAAATAAATATACATTGGAAAAGACCATTTCTAACAGCATCCTTTTGTTTTCTCCATGGTTACATTCTAGCGGAGTAGGTTTAGATGATGATTTACACGACTATCTCCGTAGGATACAGATTTGGTAAATGATGATTAGGTCGGAAAATGCTGGAATATTCTTCAGTTTAACTATAATTTAAACTCAAAGATGTTTTAACTAGAATTACACCGAACTCATCTTTAATGACCAGTTTGGTATGATATCCAGCGTAAGGGTTAGAAAAAGTCCAGTACGAATCTTGACACTTATCTCCAGTACTTCATTAGTGCTTCCCTACTAAAAAGCCTGAAATAATAAGTAAATAAATATATATAATATAATATAAGTAAGGAATACCACACGACAGACTGCAGTTATACGAAAATAATGCACATTTCCACCCCGAAGTGGATTAATTTCACATAACCGCATGTCCCGTCTTGTTATTCCGCTTATACCACAGCAATTTGCCGACGATTTCAATGCTGAATTTATAAATGAACGACACTTCATGCATTTAACGGCTTATAGTTACAATTTAATGGTCTAACGTCCCAAGACAGGCGAGTTCCTCTGATCGCTTGCGTTAAAACCGCAGTCATTCTTTTACTAGCATCACCTTTTTCTACTTTTCCTGTCTGTCACAGGTCGTCATTTTACCAAGAAACCGCAAAAAAATGTAAACAGTTTTGAAAACTTGGCCCTGTGACTGTTACAAAGCGCCGGCACTCAAGACTCCTTCCACACATGTAAATGTATGCCTCAAAAAGCGTCACTGCATAGAATATACGCTTTTATTTGTTAAACAACACTTTTTTAATATAAGATTATGTAGAGCGTCCACTGTACAGGTCTTTACAGTGTGCAGAGCTAGTATTCTAAATTAATGCGGTATTCTAAATTGTTTTATATCACAGCCGGTTGAATTCTCGACTCTGATTGGTCAGAAGGTGTGGATTATTTCTGTATAACAGATGCTGAGCCGTGCTGTTATACAGAAATAATCCACACCTTCTGACCAATCAGAGTCGAGAATTCAACCGGCTGTGATATAAAACAATTTGGAATACCGCATTAAAGCCTACAGACGGTGTTGAATGCTCAAATTGATCAGAAGGTGTTGATTAACTTTCTGTAACAGCAGCCCTGATAGTAGTGCAGCTGCAAATCGCAGGTTTTCTATGAATACGCTGGTTCGAATTTATCGTTTCTATAGTAACAGCTTGTTCATAGGGATATGTATAAACAGATTTTAAAAATGTATCGTCACTGCTATGGTGAAGTTTTCTGTAAGGAGACATTTATTTAACGTTTATGGAAGGAGTCTCCAGCGTCAGTGCTTTGTAACAGCTTTGACACAGAAGACGGGTTTTCCGGTAACATGACAAGCTATGTTTTTTTTGTTGTTTTTTTTTTGTTAATTTGTTTCTTTTTTTAACTTTGAGAGAAAAAAAAGAGACACCTGTGAAGGAATGACAGTTTATAGCTGCTATAGCATAAGTGAGAACTTGTTTCACAACTGTAAATCGATCAAGAAGTGTGTCATGTCATTCTTTAATGAATAAATAATTGTAGTCACTGCTAACTTGCTGTGATGTAAGAGGAATGAAACACGTTGGAACATGCTGTTATTTTCCTGTAACAGCACGAGAGTGGTTTATTCCTTAAATGGTAAATGTACACGAAGAGCCAGCATGTTGCATGTTCATAGCTTGTAGCATGAGGAATATCGGTCATTTTATGGTGATGTTTTTAATTTCGTTCTTGAGAGGTGTGACGTGACATGATTAGCTTGACATGCTGAGTGAACCCGCGTCTAACCCTAACAAGTGACAGTGCCAGATATTCGGACAAAGTGGAGCAGATCGTTGCTTAAAAGAACTTTAAAAGTTTTATTCATTGTAAAAACCTCAATGTTAAAAACACAAAGCAGTGGAAATGTCACAGATGATCCTCAGAAGAAGAAAAAAACAGCAGTTTCATGTACCTCGAGGATACTACACTAGATTTCATTTTTCAAGCTGTGCTCAGATCATGTGCTGGTAAATCCAGCTCTGACATAATATCCTGATTTCAAATATAGAACATCAGCAGGAGCTGAAATTCGACTTTGGTGTTGATTGAACATGTGAAAATATTGGCTTATGTTTAAAACTAAATGTAAATAAATTAATATTTTTTTTTAAAAAACCCGTTAAAACAGAAAAGGTATCTGCTTAGTTTGAATAAGTTAGCCCTGTATTCTGTCTGTTCCATTTAATATCTGAGGATTAAAGTGTAAAACAGCCACAACGCCGAGGTTTACAGCATGTTGGCAACTTTTTGGGGGCGGGGCTTAGCTAAAACTATGTTGTAGCTGCATGTAAACCCTACGTATAAAATTTAGTCTCTGCGAGTTACGGATTTTAATCGTGCGTGATTGTTTTCCTGTCTAAAGTAGTAATAAGTTGTGACCCTTCAGCAGCAGTATTCGGTTTCGATGCATACGTGTATGTGAGTAAGATACACTCGTATTGTTGCGTTTACAGCATGACTGCGGATGCTAAAACTGAACTCTTAGCAAAGTCCGAGCCGGAAACCCGAGCGACGCAGAGGTTTAGGACGATATCTCTGTTTGGACAGCGACGTTCTGCTTCTGCGCTTTCGTCTTGAACCTCAAGCCGTGACCTGCAGAGAAGGAAAAAAAAAAAAAAAGGATGAGCAATAGGGTGAGAAAAATCCTTGATGTGTGTATGGGAGAAAAAAGATCTCATAATATTTAGTTGGCTGAGGTTTAACAGTACTGCTACGTTTGAACAGCCCATAAAATGCTCAAAATTTGATTTTAGAAAAATAAATTCTTTACAAAGAATCTCTGGATGAAAGAAAATTGGATTTTAAATATCCGATAAGATATTTCATTGATGTCCACAACACTTTATTAAAACTCAAACGGTCACCTTTATTACTGTTAAAGCTTCTTTTATTTATATTTATATATATATATATATATACACACACACACACACACACACACACACAAAAGGTGTAAACTCACCTGGACAATCTGCGACTTCCTTATAAGCCTTTTTCTTACAGCAGCCACGACACAAGTTAAAGACACACTTATTCCCCTGCAAGAGCGATAAACAGTACAGATCTAAATATACAAATCCTGTCTTCTTCTTAACCATCATTTCGATTCAGTATCATCAATATGAATTTACATATCAGCGTAAATACTCTACAAAAGTCAGGGAAATAAATAAATGATGAATGTATTATGTGTATAAATGAAAGAACACTTACTTTGGGATTCCCACATTGCTCACATTTGATGTACTTTGCTGCAGATGAAGGGGAAAAAAAATTAAATCTTTACAGTCAGTCATCTGGAAGACCTTTTTATCTATGAGGAAGAATTCAGTTCATGCACATCAGTAACTATGCAAATTTATAGGGGGGAAAGAGAAAGGAAGAAATTCTCCCTCATGTACTGATGGTTTGTCTCTTGATGGAGTGTACCATCAACACATTTCTTTACAACATATTTATACGCAAGTTTTATAAAATAGCAGAATGCTAAAAACATACTATACAGAGATATACTTAAAAAAAACGACTTAAAAATCCGTCATCCTGCCTTACGTTTGAGCTCGGGGCAGAAGTTCTTCTGCGGGTTCCTGACTTTCTTCTTCTGCTTGTTCTTGGAGAGCGAGTCACTGGAGCTGTCGCTGTCCTCCAACGCCCTTTTCCCGCTCACCGCCTTCACGCCGTTCTCGCTGCTCGGATCCTTCGGCCTGCACAAACAGCAGCACGTCTCATCACTCAGAATTACGGAGGTTTGCATCGTGACTAAAGATGGAGTCAAATCCAGAGACAGCGATTCCTGCCTCCACTTCGCACCCGACATCGTTAATGATCTTCCACTTGCACTGTTTATCACAGAGTCAACTGACAGTCACCGGTTTTATATGAATAATTTCCATAATGAAGCGATACAAAGTAGCATTACTGGTTATATTTGCTTGATATCTGGTGTAAAACAACTAAATCTGTTTGCTGATTCATGTGTTTGTTTGTTTTTTTGTTTTTTTTTTAAATGCTAGGTCGCTAAAATGATTTACTTTATATCAGAAAAAATTTTTCAAAATTACGAAATATAGTAAAATCACTACTAGCTAGTAGTAATATAATTTTACTAGCAAATAATAATTTTATGTAAGTCTGTGACAAAAAAAAATCAGGTGCAATGATAGGTTTTATGTATGAATTTAACATTAGGTAGTGAAATTTCCTTCTAGCTATTAAAATAGCAACATTATTACTTCATAACTATTAAAATTGTGACCTTTTATCATCATATGGATGAAGAAATACAGAAAAAAAAATTCTAAAAGATAGACATATTTTTTTTTTAAAAAATGAAGAAATTAAGGAATACAGGAAAAAGTAACCAAATTAATAAAAATATGATATTTAAGTGAGAAACACCTAAATACAAAAATAAATATAAAGAAAACTTAAATAAATGAGCGAATAAAGACAAATAAATAAGTAATAATGTATAGATAATTTAGTGTTTTTTTATATTTACATTTTAAATTGTTTTATGAAGTTATTTATTTAGTGCTTTGTTTATTTTTCAGTTTATCTGGAAGACATATTTGGTCCTTGATATAATTCTGTATCCATTACCACTAGCTAATAATATTAATTATCTATTGCTATTAAAAATTACAAATTTGTTAACTGCTATTAACTAGTGAAATTATTGTTATGTAGTTCTTTATAAGCCATAAAATCAGGTTAAGGTCGGTGTCGGCTGCAAGAGAATGAGTTCTGATATTTTTCCGCGTTATGATCTTTTTGACGTAAATGGTTTATACACGTCACGATGAGGCAACAGGCACTGAATCAGAAGGACTGTGACTCACGCTGGTCTGACGTATGGCTGACAGATCCAATGAGGAAAAGGCAGTCCGGTCTGATGTCGGTCCGATTCACCCTTACCCATCTCCTCCTGTACAAATCATCACAGTCTCTGGACATCATGTAATATATTAAAGCATCAATACATTTATTAATCAGTTTCCTGAAAAATGTCAGTGGGATCTGTTTATAAAAGTGTTGTACCATGAATATTTATAAAAAAATAAATAAATAAATAAATAAAAACACAGTATGAAATATTTTACACTAGTGATGTACCAATGTAAATGGGCGGTTTCCATGGACACGATGTTTTTAATGAAACCAACTAGTAAGTCCAGTACCTGGCAGCGCTGCTTCAGTTGTCTATTCACCTCCTCAATTCCTGCCAGGTTCTTTGCTTTGGCCAAATCTTCTCTCAGGTCCTGATGGATCTGCAGCCTGAGAGATGAAATGTCAAAAAAAAAAAAGGAAATAGCTATAAGTTGAGATACTTTACAATGTGAGATACTTTACAGTGTGAGTATAACAAAAGAATAGCTGTACTCCTGGCTGAATTAACCATATTTTATAGATATTTTACAGTGTGATACTTGACTGTGTGAGATTAGATTCTTTACTGTGTGAGATAGTTCACAGTGTGATACTGTACTTTACAATGTGAGATACTATACTTTAGAGTGAGTTATTTTACTGAGACAGATACTTTACAGAGGGAGAGTGTACTTTACACTATGAGATACCTGACAGTGTGAGATACTGTACTTTAGAGTGCGGGATACTTTACAGTTAGATACTGTGCTTTGCACTGAGATATTGTACATTACACTGTGAGATACTTTACTGAGTGAGATACTGTACTTTACACTGTGAGATACGTGATAGTGTGAGATACTGTATTTAGAGTGTGAGACATTTTACTGAGCAAGATACTGCACTTTACAGTGAGATATTGTCAGTGTGAGATACTGTACTTTACAGTGTGAGATACTTTAAGGTGTAAGATACTGTACGTTTGTTGGTTTGTGACTTACGTGTGATGCCAGAGTTTAAAAAGATGAGCTCGGACGTGTGATAGCGTGCTGGG
>CM074928.1:2580427-2596904 GCA_037576815.1 Pangasius larnaudii | reverse complement strand
TACATGCTGTCTCATACACACTGCATCATACTCGCTGCCTCATACATACTGCTTTATACACGCTGCTTCATACACACACTTATACACACTGCCTCATACATGCTGTCTCATACACACTGCATCATACTCGCTGCCTCATACATACTGCTTTATACACGCTGCTTCATACACACACTTATACACACTGCCTCATACATGCTGTCTCATACACACTGCATCATACTCGCTGCCTCATACATACTGCTTTATACACGCTGCTTCATACACACACTTATACACACTGCCTCATACATGCTGTCTCATACACACTGCATCATACTCGCTGCCTCATACATACTGCTTTATACACGCTGCTTCATACACACTGCCTAATACACACATATCTCATATACACTGCCTAATACACACATATCTCATATACACTGCCTAATACACACATATCTCATATACACTGCCTAATACACACTGCCTCATACATGCTGTCTCGTACAGACTGCCTCATACACACTGCCTCACACATGCTGTCTCGTACACGCTGCCTCATACACACTCCCTCATACTCGCTGCCTCATACATACTCCCTTATACACTCTGCCTCATACACACTGTCTGAAGCACACTGCCTCATACACACTGTCTCAAACAAACTGCCTCATACACACTGTCTCAAACAAACTGCCTTATACACACTGTCTCCTACATACTGCCTCGCTGCCTTATACATGCTGTCTCATACTCGCTGCCTTATACACGCCGTCTGAATGAAGTACATGCCGTACACTGCCTTATACATGCCGTAATGAACCAGAGTTACTGCTACCACCCCAAAGTTGATTATTTTTCTATAACAGCACACCCCAAAGTGTTTTATTATTCTTATACCACAGCAATTTGCCAAAGCTATGGCACG
Organism: Pangasius larnaudii; assembly: GCA_037576815.1. Taxonomy (NCBI): domain Eukaryota; kingdom Metazoa; phylum Chordata; class Actinopteri; order Siluriformes; family Pangasiidae; genus Pangasius; species Pangasius larnaudii. Next base: position 2,595,994 of record CM074928.1, on the reverse strand, counting down.
CTGTGCTTTTTAAAAAAATCTATTTATAGTTACATTTAATGTTATGGAACATCCACTAGCAGCTGTAAACAGTCTTTCTCTCACTAGACTCTCTTCTTTCTCGCTCTTGAGTTAAAATTACAACTCTATTTCTGTTCCTAAGCACTGACACTGGAAACTTCACCATATCAACAAATACACAGGTTTTATATTCTGTCTCTGCCCTTCCAGCTTGTTTCCAACTTGGAAGGCCCACATATGGGTGTGATGGTCAGGTGTCCACAAGGTTTTGGCTATATAGCGTACGTTTTACTTTATGTTCGCCTACTTAAAGCCTGAAGTGGTACTTAAGGCAAATAATTTAGGTTGGAGTTTGGGAACCCTTTTACAAACAATACTGATGTAAATGGAAATGTCCTTCTCATACTCTGGGCTCCTTCTGAATATTAAACACACCTCCAGGTTCCCCTGTTTGATTCTGAGCTCAGGTTACAGACAGTGTGGAGTTTTACATGTTATCCCCCTGACCCATTTGGGTTTTCTCTGGGTTCTCTGGTTTCCTCCCACCTCCCAAAAACATGACAGTGGGTGGATTGACTACGAAAAATTGCATGAATGAGTGTGTGATTGATGCCCTGTGATTGGAATTCCCTCCAGATCCACTGCAACCCTTACCAGGATAAATTGCATCATTAATAATGATGAATGATTGATTTATTGAAGTTTCAAACACCAGTCTTTTTGTCCATTTTTCTCCCCAGTTTGGTGACCTGCCAAATCCTATCACCACCCAGCTTTCCCTTGTCCGGCAAAAGCTACCAACAGGGAAAGGGGGAAAGCTAACACATGCTTCCTCCAAGAAACCTGAAGCCAGCCAACCGCATCTATTCAAACAGCTACTCCTGCTGTGTCACATGCACGAGTGTGACACACTCAGAGGAAAGCGCTAGCTATCCACCCTCTTCTGCATTCACGAGCCCACAAACGCCCACGATTGGCTAGGGTTGCTGTGAAGGACCGGGGAGAGAGAGTATGCCCCTCCCACCCGAGAGCACAAGCCAGTTTTGTTCTCTTGACGGCTGTGGCAGTGTCAGGATTCCAACTTTTCTGTTGCATCACTCAGGAGCTCCCATGCTCCAATATTTTTTACATAATCTTCTATTTCCATTATGTCTGTAGGGAAATTAAGCTAAGCTAATTTTCATGTTGGAGAACTTATTTTTAGCATTGTTCTGTGAACAGAGTGGGTTAAAACCCACAGATGGTGCTGATAGAACGGCTTTGTTAGCACTGCTAAATAGAATGAGTCATAGGCAGGAGTGTGTGTTTGTGTGTCATTTGATTGGATAGGTTGAGACAGCGTAGGACTGAGAGCGAAACAGCGAAACAGTACATTTCTGCCGACATGGCCGTGTCACTTTAGAAAAACAGTGAGGCTATTGTTCAACATCTCCACTTGGGTTCATGCTTAACTTTGGACTCAAATAACAGTTACATGAGTATGAACCAGATTCCCAAACGACCAACCACAAAATCCCCTGTAGCACAGAAAAGGACAAGACGGAGTCAAAACAGCCATTAAAATCACAGTTAAAGCTGGAACACAGTAGTTAACGTTAATAATAACGGCTTTATAATTATCTCACACTAATTAATTAAAGGAGGAGCTGCCCAATCATGCCGTAATTTGATAAAGGAATATCACACAAAACTCAACACAGGTACCAAGCAATCATAAATCAAAGTATAGAACTCTCGCAAACATATACCCCTATACCAGGAACCCCACTTAAACGGGGCACCATCTCTCTAGCATGTGGGACTTTTATTCTGGGATTTTTATGCAAGTTTATTTTGAATTGTCACATTTTCAAAACGAAGTGAGCCTACCTGTCTGGAAGCCAGAAAAGAATGAGAAAACGAGAAAAGGAGGAAAAGAGGAAACATAACTGTGCTAATTGGTGGAGATAATCTATTAGCAAAAAATAAAAAATAAAAATTAAGGATGACAACTGTAGGCTAAGCCATAAAGTAATACAACGCTAGCTGAAATATCATTTTGGCAAGTGAGCAGCTAGGGCTTACTTGGTTGGCCCTTGGTTTGGAAGACGTTCAGCCTTCTTGGTAGAATTCATTCTTTTGCTAGGTGGTAGATGCTGATAGTGTGTATCGTTGTGTCTGTAATGGGGACTCCATATCCATAAAGTGGTCATGTAGCTAAACATAGTGAATGCCTTTAAAGAATAAGTATGCTAAGTGTGTTATTCTGTGATCGTATAACACACGTCACATATAGCGTTAAAGAGTTATTTATCACTGTTATTCATCACTAATCCAAATATTTTTAATAAAGCTAGGTGCGCTAGTGTCAGGTATAATGCACAGTAACAGATTTTTAATGATGCTCATGGCTAGTCAGGTGATGTGTGTGTTCGGTTGGGACGAATGTGTTATAGTAACGCAGTAAGAAGTGTGTTTAACCTGAGCTTTGAAAGATGGGAGGCTGTGGAGTGACATCACCATAAACATTCACATCCAAGGCCGTGAGTGGGAGGGAAGCCATTTTATTTACACCTCACACACCGAGAAATATACACACACCTCATACACTGTCACAAGTACACACACCTTTAAGCGAGTCAGTTTGGTGGTATTATGTTACTGCCATAGTAATGCTAGTATTTATCTAGTTTGGGGTGTGTGTGTGTGTGTGTGTGTGGGTGTGTGTGTGTGTGCATCCTTGTACTAATATGGATCCTTAGTCTGTGCGTAGTCATGTATAAATCATTTGTGTGCTGTTACAAGTCCCAGTATTTTGACTTCCTTCCACCATTTTATCTCAACCGCTGTGTCTCAAATCCCACATTCTGACCTGATATATTAGATTAGTATGAAATAGCTTTTGTCCATGTTTATAGATAGCAGTGTGTCACAGTGTCAGAAAGTCTGAGCAAGTCAACACATTCGATTGAGGGCTCGTTAATTTGCATATTTTTGCATATTTATAGCTCCTTGCATTCTTTGAGGGTGAACAGGTGTTCCTGGGCCACTTTTAGTCATCATAAAACCTTTTATTATGCAACACAGATTATTTAATGGGTATATTAATACTTAACTCATGCTTTAACGAGCACATTTGGAGGAGCTATGGCGTGAGTGACTGCATTTATGGGTTATATTAGCTTTCCGTACTGTACACTATAACAGCCCATGTGAAAAAATAACATACATTTTACCTGTAATTATCTGAATAATATGTGACCACATTTCAAAAATATGTGGAGACGCATTTCAACATGCTGCGCCCTGAAACTCTCTCACTCACTCACTCACTCACTCACTCACTCACTCCCTGATCATCCCAGATGTGAAGCAGGAATACACCTAGGCTGGGATGCCAGTCCATAGCAGGGGACCCTGCACACACACATTCACACTTATATACTGGCATGTTTTTGGGAGATGGGAGAAAACCGGAGGACCTGGAAGAAACCTGAATTGACACAGGGAGAACTCTAAATGGAACCTGTCCTCTTCTGGGTGACACTGGATAGTGGGATTATAAATCATTATGAATACCCAGTATGAACAGATTGTCAATAAGAGTCCTGGGATGAGCAGCAGGACAGTGTTTATGATTACAGCAGCAGTTCTAAGGCACAAAGATACAGCATTCAACGTGAGATGCAAAGTGACAGTTGGCCACAAATTGTTTTTGGGAAATGGAAATCTTTAGTGCAGCGGTTCTCAACGTGGGGTCCAGGGACCCCCAGCATAGCCAGGGGGTCCGTGACCTTCTTTATTTTGTCACAGAGGTGGAAATCACAACTCAAATTATCAAAGTTATTATATTTAGGGGTCCAAGCACTGAAGTCAACTCAGACCTGATGTGTTCAGGAATAGAAAGCTCTATGGCTCCAAAAATATTATTTGAAAATTTTAAATAAAGTACATGAAATAAATCCATTCTGAGGGGGCCCAAGGAATTTATTTTACAATTAATTGGGTTCTTGGCTACAAAAGCTTTGAGAACCCCTGATTCAGTGTACTCATGTGGGAAACATCACAGCAAGAGGAGGCCATTACACTTCACAACATAAGACAAGATGCTCATGGTGCTGTTTTTATCCTGAGCGCTGGCTAATGATAAACTGCTTCACTCGATCACAGTCCATCCACACAGTTAAACATTAACTGTGTTAATTAATCAATCATCAGTTTGTCTCCCAGCCAAAGTTCACCTGTTTCTCCTCACATTGGATGAGCTGATTAGGAACTTCTGAACAGCAAGGAGGATCAGAGCATTCACTTCTGAAACCAGAGCTGCTGCATTTCAAGATATCTGATAATTTGTATGCAAATGAGCGGCTACATGGCTTCTTTTGATGAACACTTCACCGTTGTACATTCAGTAGTGGCACTAAAGTATATATTACTATGCCTACATTTTTTTTAAAAACCAGGAACATTTTTTTGGGCCTAGGTGCTACAGAAAATCTAATTTTATTGTTTCTTCCAGTTAAATGATTTCTGAATCATATTTGTGCAATAATCATGATCGTTATATATTTATGGACATATTGTTTTTGTCATCACTCAGACAGCTCAAAAGAAAAAGAATGGTATTTATATATATGGTTATTTATTTAATCCTTTCTTTATCCTTGCATTTGAATCATTAAAACAATTAGTGAGCCACATTGTGGAGACAGCTCAAAATACTAATGAGTTTTTTAATTTATTGATTTTTTTAAATGTTTATTTCATTATTTACACCTGCCTAAAGAAAGAAAGGAAGAAAGAAAGACTCATTTAATTCTAAAGTAAGTTTTATTTTATTTTAATCTTTAGAGAAGATATTAGATATAGATTTTGTATCTGTGCCTGTGTGAAGTGTCTCGAGCCAGTGAAGTAAAAGGCAAGAATGTGCTCTGAATTCTTGTGTGTGTGTGTGTGTGTGTGTGTGTGTGTGTGTGTGTGTGTGTATGTGAGGGGATTCTTTTGTGCATTCTTTTAAGTCCCAGAAAAAGGGGGTGTGTTGCTTACAGTGTGTTTTGCATGTGGAATTTGTGTGAGACGATCTGTCATTAAGGAAACTCGTTTTCGGAGCAACATGGAAAGTAAGGGCACATTCCTGAAGTGGGTGGAGTTCAGTGACAAGGTGTGCGTGTGTGTATCCATGTGTGTGTATGTGTGTGTGTGTGTGTGTGTGTCTATGTGTGTGGGTTCTGCATGACTCTCAGTAAAAGGTGCAGCGTGGGCAGAGAAAGCGAAAAGGGTCAGTCATTTCATGCCAAAGATAAAAGCACTTATCAGATGCAGTCACTCAATACCTAGGCTAAATGCCAAATGCTAAAAGTAAAAAACCAAAAAAACAAAAAAACAATTAGCTTCTGAATTTAAATGTGATCGCTGAGCGGCCTGCATGTGTTGCGAGCTAGCTAGCAAGTTACTCTGAAACTATTTCTATTAGTATACAAACACAAATATGGGTGTTAATTAAAACTGTAAAGAAAAACGAGTTGTTAGCTGGCTTACATCTCTAAACTCTGTGCCATTAATGCAACTGATGCATCATTAAATGCTCTACATTAATAAAATTTACATACTGTACATCCCTTCTGAGAAAAACATTTCCAAAAAGCAAACGGCTATTAAGAAGCAAATTAGCATTATTATATTAATTATAAATATATAAATTATATTAATACGTGTAAATCAGTATCTAATAATATTTAGTGTAAGGTGTATTACCATTTAAAGCAGTGTAAATGTATAGTGAATTCACTAACTGGCCTGTGTGTGTGTGTGTGTGTGTGTGTGTGTGTGTGTGTGTGTGTGTGTGTGTGTGTTGTTCCTCCGTTATATCTGTGTGTTTTTCCATAGTTACTGATGTGCATATACTGAATTCATAAAGCAAAATTATGCTATATAACCACAATAGCTTGCAGGTCACATGCACTTCCTAGCTAACTATTGCTAGCAGGCAAGTTCCAACCACTGCATGGGAATGACATCTGCCAAACTGCGAACACAGATACCGTGCTTGCATTACAAGTGTGTAACCAAAGTAGTAAAGAAGGCGTGCTGTCAGAGAACTGCTGATACAATCTGGACCTGCTGTAAAGTTATGGAGGTGTGTCTTCTGCTCAGGTGTGGCGGCTTTATCACTCAATGACAGGAGTGCCACCGCTCTCTGGGTTTAAACGCATTTTTTGCAGAGGAGTGTCACACAGAGTCTCGTTTTTCACGCATGGATACAATGCCACTTATAGGTGTCTCAAATATGCTAAACAAATATGCAAAAAAAATGCATCACAGCCTTTTTACAAGTGACATGGAAACAAAAAATAGGAGATAACCGGAGATGATTAATAAAATGAAATGGAATCTGGCCTCACTGGTTTTTCATATGAAGGACAAACCCATTATACACTGACTGACCTGTAGACACAGTTTTCTGTTAACACTTTTGACATTGAGAAGCGAGCTACTATTAACAAAAATGATGGTTTCCAGAGTTGATATTCTATATTTTAGTTAATGTTAGAATTAAATAATAGCAAAATAAACCTAATAGTTTAAACCAGGGTTGAATAACTGTACAGCCCACTGCTGAGACCTATTGGGGCACTTCTGAGTTGGCTTAGTATAGATCAGGGACATTTAAATTAAAATTCCATACAAAAGTCAGGATAAGTGACTAACATGACCGAATGGCGACAACATTTACTTTTTAATCCTTTCTAACAGTACACCGGCAGAATGGAAATCAACTTATTGGACATTTTCAGTCAGTATAAACAAATGAATTATTATATCACCGCAAGTCTGTTAAAAGATTAGTCAGGATACTGTTGGGTCTCTGTGTGTAGAGTACTGTGACTCTGTGAGTTAATGCTTAACCGTTAATGATTAGTTTATGGCTATACAATAACTTGTATGGGCAGTGGTAGCTCAGCGGTTAACATGTTGGACTTCTGATTGGAAGGTTGCGTTTTTAAATCCCAGCACCACTAAGATGCCCCTGCTGAGCCCTTGAGCAAGGCCCTTAACCCTCAGTTGTATAAATAAGATAATTGTAAGTCGCTCTGGATAAGCGTGTCTGCCAAATGCTGTAAATTTGAAGAAGTTTAGTTTTGTATTAGTGCTTTATGTTAGCCTAGCTTTATGACTAGTGCCATGACTTCTCTGTCCATTCCTCTTTAAATATTCTGTTTTTCTGAAAACATACTCATTTCTCGATGATCTGCCTTCAGCTAAATAATTTACATAAAAGTGTTCATCATCCTATCATCACGAGATCCCAAGTTTGAATCCCAAAGATTCCACAGCCATCTGCGTCTAGGAGTGCTGTCTGGGTGAGAGGGATGGTATACTGTTGGCTAGCCAGTTGTGGCCGTCTGAGCTCTCAGGTATGCGTAAGAGGGTAGATAGCACTTTCTTCCCAGTGTGTTAGGCTGTTCTGTAAGGAAAGGATTGCAGAGGTTGGTGTCATGCGTCTCTGTGGAAGCGCTTGTTAGCCTTCAACCTCCCCGGCCGTGATAGATGACAGTTAGCAGATAGGTGGAGAAAATTGGGGAGAATCTGGGGGAAAAATTACGTTTGTGTTTGATTGATCACATTAATCAGTTCTATTACAGCATTTTTTGTGTGCTTGATTCGATCTGCTTAAATACTTTGTCTGAATTTGGCCAGTTGATGAACCCCTGTATAATCCTTACCTCCCTGTTAAGCATCTGCTGTGTTACAGTTTGAAATTAGCTCCACATTAGCATGAGTGCTAATCTCTATAGCTCTTTTATCATGTACACTATTAACTCACTGACTGTACCCCACCTGTTCACTGGTGTCAATACAATGTCCTACAATGTCCTGGCCCACCCTCTACCCTGTCTATTAATTCACAGGTTCACAACCTTAGCCCTGGAGAACCCCCTTGTCCTTAGCATTGTTGTGTTTTTTCGCTTCTCTAACACTCTGACGTCACTTCTGGAAGTTTTTTTCAGGGAATTTGAGCATTAATTTAAACGCAGCACCACAGGACCATCCCTGAGGAGATATTATTTTATTTGGTTAATGCTTCATTCTTGGTTTAACACTGATACTGACATGGTGGTGTGTGTCTGTGTATGTGTGTGTGTGTGTGTGTGTGTGTTTATGTGTGGTGCTGGTACGAGTAAATCAGGTGCAGCAGCATTTCCAGAATATTTAATCACCTCAGTATCAGTGCTGGATTGGGAACCAGTCTTCACATATTCTCCAGCCATCAGCAGTGCACTGGTCAGGAACGGACACTGATAAAAGCGTGATGATGATTAATACACACTGAGCATGGAAACACAATGCCCGATAGTGATGATTCGGGTTTGTGTGGAAGCAAAGCTCTAACACCAAAGATATCTTGGCTGCATTTGACTGCGTTTAGGATAAGGAGGATGCTGTGTATTTCATTTTTGGCTGAAGCATTACTTTAAATACAGGCTGAAGTCTGTGCAATATCACAGCACTGCGCCTTTAAGTCAGGAACTGTGTGGTTTAGCGAGGTGTTTATGGAAGGCAGTGGGACTCCAGAGCAATGCTGTGTTTCCAAGGCGTGTGGTGTGTGTGCATGTGTTTGTGTGAGGGAGAGAGAGAGAGAGAGAGAGAGAGAGAGACTCATAAGCTCAAAATCCTCCCTAAGATCAGGAAACAAAGAGGAAAACAGAAACCGAGACTCTGAAAGACCCTCTGGCACAAAACTGCTGTGCTGCAGTGACTCCAGCCATAAACACAGCTCCTGCTCTCAAATCCCAGATTTAAAAAAAAAAACAAAAACAAAAAAAAAAAGAACAAAAAAACACTGATATCAGGCGGCGAGATACATTTGTCTGTACTCCACTTACATTAGCTTGTCTGTGTGTGTGCGTGCGTGTGTGTGTGTGTGTGTGTGCAGGTGATGACAGCCACACCCAAATCACCCAGAAGAACCTGCTCAGCTGGACTGATCTAAAACACACAACGCGTCCTACACACATTCACGAGCAGGGCGGGGCAGAGAGACAGGTTGTTTTCAGGTTCATTCCTTCCATTCCCTGCCTGAAACCACACACACACACACACACACACACACACACACCTTCCACACCTATATCATACATCAGCAAAACTGATTAATCATTATTAAATCAATAACTGTGATTAATACAGATTTGACTGTAGAATAAAGATACTGAGTGTATGATATTATCTGAAAATATATGAAGAGAATAAATGTTAATACAAACTGATTCAAAGTGACAGATTGTAGAAGCAAGTATTCAGACCCCCTTCACTTTAAAAAAATATATATTTTGTCACTTTTTGTTATAGAAAATGTCTTTCTTTAAAATGGATTTAATTCATGTTTGAGTCTTCAATCTACAAAATAAGTTCCATAATGGAAATGGAAATTCCATCTCTGTACTGTAAGATTCATTCATCTTTCCCTCAATCTTGAATCCCGCTTCTGAAAAACATCACCCAGGGCATCATGCTACCACCACCATGCTTCACTGTAGGGATGATTTCACAGATTCATGAGCTTTGCCTGGATTTCTTCAGATGTAACTTTTCAAAAACCAAGTTTAACCTTCAAGTTTCAACAGACCCATTAGAGTCTAGGTGGCTTTTGTCTTCTTCTTCTTCTTCTTCTTCTTCTTCTTCTTCTTCTTCATCATCTTCTTCTTCTTCATCTTCATCTTCTTCTTCAGGCCAAAACTCTCATCTTTTACAGTGTCTTTTTCGTTTCACCTGATCGGTCGAGTTTTGCAGAGATGCTCGTCCTTCTGGATAACGTCTGGAGTTCCATCAGAGTGACCTTCAGGTTGCTGGTTGACCTGCTTGACTTCTCCATCTGCTCTGAAGAGTGTTTTCAATGAATGAACTTTGTGAAAATCTGTTTTATGCACACTATGGAATATTTACTGCAACAAAAAAAATGTATCTTAGCAAATAAAAATATCTCAGATTTATGCATTAGGATATTATTGAAAACAAATATAAGATTAATAAGACAGATTTACTTTTTATGAGCATATTCTATGGTAATTTTGCTAATGCATAATAAGAAATATTAGATGTATTAGCCAACTTTCAAGATATTGTCACTTGCTGAGATTTTTGTGGTGAACACTTTCTGTACGTACTATAGACAGACAGACAGACAAACAGGTGTTCATTTAGGTTTTAGGTTGTTGTACGTTGTTTGAGTTGAATCATAGTGTTTAATATATAATGTGATTATATGATCAGTTATAATTGTCCTTCTCTTGAAGGGTGTCAGTAATTCTGCAGACACGTAGAAACAGATAGATAGATAGATAGATAGATAGATAGATAGATAGATAGATAGATTATTTATTCTAAGTACAGTATGCTAACTGCCAAGAATCACAACACTTTAAGGTGCTAATAAGGTACTAAAATGGATATAATAAAGTAAATCAATTTATTTAGTGTGTGTGTGCTTGTGGGTGTGTGCGTGTGTGTGTGTGCTTGTGGGTGTGTGCGAGTGTGTGTGTGTGTGTGTGTGTGTGTGTGTGTGTGTGTGTGTGTGTGTGTGCGCGTGTATGTGCTTGTGGGTGTGTGTGTGTGTGTGCGCGTGTATGTGCTTGTGGGTGTGTGCGTGTGTGTGCTTGTGTGTGTGTGTGTGTGTGTGTGTGTGCTTGTGGGTGTGTGTGTGTGTGTGTGTGCTCGCAGCGCTCTCTGTGTGTGACAGATAGCACTGCAGGCAGATTTAACACGGATCAGTGTTAAAGCCCCACGTGTTTGAGTCTCAGGGTCACTCCAGTGCTCCTCACTAGCCTGCGTTTCTGTGTTATTGACCTGATGCTGAAGGAGAGCCGCAGTGATCTGCTGAACATGTTCTCTGTGCCTCTGTAACCCTGTGAAGGAGGTGTTGTTGGCTGAGATGTCCTGTCTGAAGAAAACAGAGCTGGAGCATTTCGATGGACTTTCCCTCATCTACTGGTAAGAGGACAGCATTTTTAATCTAAAGTTTTAACTCATTTTTTAACACTGATGCTGAGTGTTTTTGATCAGAATTTCAAGAGGTTTATTTAGCTTGCAAGTTGCATTTGAATGTTTTTTTTAAAAAATATTATTACTATTTATATATTTACATTTTAGTATTATATTGTCTTGTATTGAACCTGCAGGCATACACACATCATTAGAAGCACAAAACACTGAGGACGTCTCTTAGAATAGGGTTCTGTGTATAAATAAGGGTTCTACACAGAACCATTAAACATGTACACGTCACTGGAAACAAATACTCGTGTAAGTGGATAAGAGCGTCTGCCAAATGCCATGTAAATGTAAATATTACACTCTTAGAACAGGGCTCATTGTATAAATAAGGGTTATTAGTTTCTTAAAAAGGTTCTAGTGTGGAGTCCTTCCTTTTGTAGAGTTCTACATGGAACCTTTCCATATAAACATCATTAGAAACATATACTACTCTCTAAGGCAAGGTTTTCTTTCTATAATTAAGGGTTTTTAGGTTCCTAAAAAGGTTCTAGTATGGAAACATTTCTGTTGTAGGGTTCTACACAGAACCCTTCAGCATATAAACATCCATAGAAACACATACTACTCTTATACTATATTCTTAGAAAAGGGTTCTTTCTATAGTTAAGGGTTCTTAGGTTCCTAAAAAAAGTTCTAGCTTGGAACCCTGTCTGTTTTGGAGTCCTACATAGAACCCTTAAGCATATACACATCCCAAGAAACACATACTATACTTGAAGAACTAAAAAGGGTTCTTCAAAGGTTCTTTGTATATTTAAAGGTTCTTAGTTTCCTAAGAAGGTTCTAGATTGGAACATTTTACTTTGTAGTTTAATTTTTTACATATAACATGTAAGGGTTCCCTACGCGAACAAGAACCTTTAAGGTTTCTAGATTTGACCTTATTTCCCTAGAAGTGAATGTACACACAGCTTTAGATATTCAGTCAGTTTAATAGTAAAAAGCAGATATGAGTAGAGAATAATTACAGACACCATACATGGTTTGTGTATCATTTTTTGGTGTGTGTGTTTGTGTGTGTGTGTGTGTGTGTGTGTGTGTGTGTAAGTGCTGCGTTAAAAAATTAGCATAAAATGTCGCTATAAATGGATAAAAAATAGGATGTCTCAGTCATTATTATAAAAGCATTAAAAATTGCATTAAAGCAAATCATTGGCATTAAGAAAAGAAATCTCAGCCACAAGTGTATTATTTGCCAGAATCAGTGTTGCTACAGAGATTATAAATGTGCTTATACATTTTTTGTATAAAACTTTCTTCCGTACTGTGATACTTCCAGGTAGTTCATTGCTCTAGCTCATATTGTAGGTGTTGATTAAATATTCCTTTATAATTCTTGACTCTGATTGGTCAGAAGGTTTAAAAGATCAATAGATAAATGTTTGTATTGATCTCATTTAATAGAAGCATTACCTTTGTTGCTGTGTTTTATGATTTTGTGGGCGCTAATTCCACATGGGGTATTTTGTTTCCAAATATATAATACGGTATTAATTAATTAACTCGTCTTCTTCTTCTTCTTATTATTATTATTATTATAAGAAATATACTTCTTTATTATTATTATCATTATTATTATTATTGTGGATCCTATCATAGATATTTGACTCTAGAATACAAGTAGCACTTGGATGTGTGTGTGTGTGTGTGTGTGTGTGTTTGTGTGTGTGTGTGTGTGTGTGTGTGTGTCTGTCTGTCTGTGTGTGTGTGAATCTGCCTGGCGACACACTAAATTTAGAGTGTGTTGAGCAGGTCAGAGTGCTTAAAGTAACAAAGCTGAGACCTGGACGAACATCGTCTCATGCTTCTACCTGTATACACACATTGATACGCACTTATACACACTAAACTCATTAGAGTTTTAAACTCATTAGGGTTTGGGGTAATGAGCTGATCAGTTAAAGGAAGTGTGTCAGAGCAAGAAACACACTTAGATATTATGAAGATATTTAAAGAGCTGAATATGTTTCAGCCCAGAAGTCATAGAAAACATATAAGACAGCGTGGAGCCAAACCCTGCGGATTCTGAAAAGTGGTGGTGGTCAGAGGTAAACCTATAACCCAAAATGCAGACACGCAGCCAGAGGTCAATACCAGGAACTGAGAGAAGATGATTAGGAAAACAGAGCTGGCAGGAAGTAGCGATACTGAAATGCAGTGAGAGATGAGCAGGTGGTTCAGTGGGTAGTACTAGCTACCTCACAGCTCCATGGTCTCTAGTTTGGGCTGCTGTCTATGCAGAGTTTCACATGTTCACGTGTCTTCATGGGTTCTCCAGTTTCCTTCTACCTCTACTAGATGTGAATGAGTGTGTGAATGTGTGTGTGTGTGCGCACGGTGGACTACATTAGACTTGGCGTCCCATCCACAGTGTATTCCTGACTCCCACCCAGTGTTCCCAGGATAGATTCCAGATCCACAGTGACCAGGATAAAGCGCTACCAAAGATGAACGAATGAAAAAAGATGAGATTATGACATGGAACATAGTGTTAAATGGCTTCAAACGGCAGGTAATTTTGCGATATACCTAGCTATATTGAAATGCTTATTTTTGGTATAGCTGTATATGCCTTAAACCCATTTCACACAGAAATAAGAACTAAAATTAATCTCAGCCTGGATGGTAGATGACAAAATCACGAACATAAACCAATTACTTAGCTAGTCTATTAATGTAATCACATAATTATGTTACATAGCTTATTTAATATTAAGATAATGCACAAGATTATTTTCTTTTGAAAGATCTTGCTGTACTGTTCACTTTTTTCCTTTTTTGAAAAGTATTATTCTGATTATTATTATTATTATTATTAAATAGATAGATAGATAGATAGATTGATAGATAGATAGACCTTTATTGTCATTGTAATGCACATGTACAGTACAATGAAATTGGATGGCTATCCTTAGCCGGTGCAAATAGTGCAAATACCTTAAAAATACTGTTATAAATAAATAAATAAATAATAAAAATAAATGAAATGCAGGCAAGCTAAAACACTGTAACTCTAAAATACACAGATAATACACATCCACATCCAAAATACACATCCATATTTACAATGCCCCACATTATTGCACAGTTATTGTTGTTCAAGCTCACGTGTTCATGGCTCTTGCATAAAAACTGTTTTTGAGTCTGTTGGTTCTGGATTTTATTGTCCTGAACCACCTTCCAGAGGGCAACAGTTCAAAAAGGTGATGACCTGGATGTGTGACGTCCTCGAGGATGCTGCAAGCTCTTTTGAGGCAGCGTGATCTGTAAATATCCTCAAGGGGAGGGAGAGAGTGGCCAGTTAGTCTCTCCGCATTGGAAATGACCCTTTGGAGTGCTTTCTTCTGAGCTGCTGAGCAGCTGGAGAACCACGCAGTAATGCAGTAGCTCAGCACACTTTCAATAGAGCACTGGTAGAAGGTCACCAGTAATCTGTCATCCAAGTTGTTCTTCTCCAGTAACCTCAGAAAATGGAGACTCTGCTGTGCCCTCTTTACCAATGCCGTGGTGTTGATGATCCAGGAGAGATCATCATCCACATGTACACCCAGGAGCCTGAAGTTCGAAACCCTCTCCACGCAGACTCCATTTATGTATAGGGGTGTGGATCAGCTTTTTTCTTCCTGTAATCAATGATAAGTTCTTTAGTTTTTGAAGTGTTCAGCATCAGATTGTTCTTTGTACACCATGCCGCTAGCCTCTGGACCTCATCTCATATTATTATTACAGCATGAATCCAAAGGGGATGGAAAAAGTTGATGACAGCTTTTACATAGGTTTTTGATTTTGGTCATTTTTATTTTTCCTCACATCCAGGCCAGGCTTCTTGCTCTTGCATTAAAAAAATGTATGTGATGTACACAACAGTTGCTTTTAATTGACCCATGCCTCAGTGGCTGAAGGGTGAGGAGTAACCTCATTTCTTTGAAGTCTTCTAGGCCTTTAGAGAAAGCGTAAAGATGCTGACACAGTGAAAATGACCAGCATGTCACTCAAGGCCTTCTGGAAGCGAGCTCGTTGTGAAATAGACGGATCATTGTGCACTTCCTCTACGTGCCTGTAGAGGGCAGAACTCAGCAGCCTCTCCATATCAAAGCGCCATATTCAGACCTGGTTTATCCTCCATTCTGAAGCATCTGGAAGATCAAAAGAGCAGTTTGGAAAGCAAAGATATGGAGGCATGAGCCAAGATTGGCAGTTGTTGACATATGGCCATGAAGGGAACTTTTACTGAGTACTACTTCCTGTTTACTCCTTGTTTAATGGACATCCTGCAAGTAGCAGAAAACATCCTTCTGAAAAGCCACCCGAGCTTTCAGACGTTTGTTTCCTGTGGTTTTTATCATTTCTGACAAAGCACAAATCAGACCTTAGCCAGTAGTGTAAGCTGTGATCCAATTACAGATATCTTCTCTCTGGATGTACCCATCATACATCCATCAGATAACAGGTTGAATGATGAAAGAGAGAAAGAGAGAGAACAAAACACTCTCCTCGAAACAGACTGGATTTTAATCCTATAATCTCATAACCACC
>CM074928.1:2524877-2531030 GCA_037576815.1 Pangasius larnaudii | reverse complement strand
AGAGATTTTTTGGTTTCTGTTTATATTTACATTTTCAACACCAAGTTATCTCTAGATATATATATATATATATATATATATATATATATATATATATATATATATATGTATTTCCTGGGTCTGACACACAGTATTGGTCAGACGCAGCCATTTTTTTTTCCTTAATAAGTGTGCTGCATTCAAAATTCAGCCAGGTGGAGTACAGGAGGCACCTGCCAGATGACATTTTATGTAAACATAAGACTGGGACGTGTCTTAATATCTTCCTGTATATAATAAGAGCCTGGGTAGGCATCCTTTGTTCTATTTCAGACACAGCTCTATATACTTCCCTCTTAAAGCCTCTACTGGTGTTGCAGCCTAATTCATTTGACTCGATTAATTTCAGTGTGAAACACCACTAATTCCCAGCTGTAGGTATTTAAAGGCTATGAAAATGATTCTGTAGGCACATCATATAATCCCAGTTCCTTTAAAACCAGCGATGCAGCGTGAAGCTGGAACTCCAGATGATTAAGGATCTCTTTAGCAATTAATCTAAAAGCTTCCGGATCAGCCATCAGCACTTTTCTTCAGCAGCTAATCTGCAGAGCGTGGAGTGATTCACGAACGAATCCTTCCTGTGAAATTAATCAATTCTCACATGAACAAATCCTGGCTGTTACTGTACATTCACTGGGCCTGATTTATCGGTTTTGCAGTAAAGTTGGCTGTAAATGTTTTCACACATCAGGCTGAACTTAAAAATTCCTGCCATTTATCCATAAATCTATGCACAGTACGCACTTTCCATACATGTTAATAATGCATTAAAAAAATTCTATGAAATAATAACTTTTGGGGAAAAAAGGTGTCTGAAGGTCACAACAAAACAAAACAAAACAAAACAAAACACGCCCTGAGTAAAAATTATTGTTCTGATATGCAAATTAGCACATATTTAATCATCTGATGACCTAATTTACATATCATAATACATTTAAATGAGTCATAAAAATCTTTTTTCTAGCTTTTATTGTGATATGAGTAAAGGTAAAATCATTTTTTGGGTGTCACACCTGGCCTAAAGCCTTAAAAAACCATTAGGTGTGTTATGATAATGAAACAAAACAAAAGAGTATTAACTGTTTTTAAATTTGTTTTTGTGATATGCACATTTGCTCATATTTAATCTAATCAAATTTAGTCATGTTAATAACCAATGACCTAATTTGCATATCATGAAACATAACAAAATATGCAAATTAATCTTTAATTTTTAATCAGTATATATTTAGGCGTCTGGTGACCTAATCTGCATATTGTAATACATGTAAATTTGAATTCTGCAACCAAAATATTGCATTTATATCAGTCCAAAGGTCAGCTTTTATTGTGATAGTGTGAGGAAAGGGTATATGAATAATTTGCATTTTATGAAAGAAAAAAAAAAGAGCATTCTGAGGAACATTAGTGCATATTTAATAACCAGTGAACTATTCTGCATATTACAGCCTCCTACATTTTAGAAAGAAATTTGTAATCTGAAACGTTTGTGTTGATGTATCATTAGCTTTTATTCTGATATGACTGAAAAAAACTTTTTTTTTTTTTTTTAATTCTGAAGACATTTAAAAAAAAAATGCTTATGTGTACATTTGTGACGGGCGCGCGCCTCGGGGGCGTGTCCTTGACGCGCTGACGTCAGCGCTGCCAGCACACCAGGAAGTGGGGTTAAAATTTCTCTACACAAATTAGCAGAGAGAGAGAGAGAGAGAGAGAGAGAGAGAAAACGCGGAATAGTTTGGATTTTTAAAAAATTTATTTTACGTTATTTGTTTTCTACCGAGACTCCACGGAAGGAAGCGGAGACTCCTTACTTTATCATTGTGCACGTTTCTGAGGACGGTCTGATTCTGAAAGGTATGAAATGAATGCAGAAGAGCTTGACTTTCCCTTCAATAACATGACTTACAAGGTCCGGTTCATTAGATTAGATTGGATTAGCATGCAGGTGGCTAAGGAAGAGACCCACACACACACACACACACACACACACACACACACACACAGAGCGAGAGAGAGAGAGAGAGAGAGAGAGAGAGAGAGAGAGAGCTGCTGTAATTCTGTAATGTGATATCAGTCTCAGCTGAAGGTTCATGGAGTATCAGAAGAGATGATGATGGGGGGGGTAGGAAGGGGGGGGTGATATAATCATATGATGCAGGTATCGTGATGCATGACGTCACTGTAGGCCTTTCTAACATCCTCGCAGTTATTGTCGGTATTTGTAGATAAAATGATAAAGCAATAAGGTCTAGGCTGTAAGATTATGCCATAAGGTGTCAGTACACCCTGCTGAAAAATCCAGCTTGGTCAAAACGCAGGCCAAGCTAGTCGAACTGGTAATCTGAGCTAGTCAAACTGGTAATCTGAGCTAGTCAAACTGGTAGTCTGAGCTAGTCAGACTGGTAGACCATCTTTACCAACTTGTAATGGCACAGTGGGTAGCCTCACAGCTCCAGAGTCCTGATCCTGATCTCGGGTTACTGTCTGTGCTGAGGTTCTACACATGTTCTCCACTTGTCTCCACATCTGGGTTCCTCAGGCTTCCTTGCAAAAACATGCTGGCGAAGTAGGTGTGCACGGCGTCCTGTGAAGGACTGGCGTCCCATCCAAAGTGTATTCCCGCATCGCGCTTATTGTTTCTCGGGATAGGCTTCGGATTCACCGCGACCCTGACCAGGATAAAGCGCTTACTGAAACTGAGTGAATGAGTGATGATCATGAAACATGCATTGCTCAGTTTATTCATATAATACATATTTACCAGCAGATGAAGATGGTCTACCATTTTGACCAGTTTGATCAGTGTTTTGGCAGACCAAGCTGGATTTTTCAGCACAATGTCTTATATCAGTGCAGCCACAAGTAGGGATCTCCGGGGTCCAAGCACCCTTTTGCAAATAATGGCCAAAGTATCCAGTTCATCCCAAAAACAACAAAACAACAGACAGACCACAGATGAACCCACTGATCAAGTATCGCAATTGTAGCGCAGGTGGTAGATGGATATGCCAGCTGAAAGCTGATTGGCTAATGGCGGCCATGCTTGTTCAGTTATCCAGAAATACAATTGCAAATTAGCACCACAATGTATGGTCCCATGTCATACAAATGAGATGTTCAAAAGGTTTTTGCTTTAAAATGATAAATATTACAAAAGGTCTTATAATTCATAATTCGAGATTCATTTTGGGGCTAAAAATAATGAATGCTCTTGAATTCATTGATCTGAATGTGTATCAGCGACGACTGGCTTGCAAGAAGAGGGTATCAGCGTTAATGCCTGATGTGCTGCTAATATGGATCACTACATGCTTTTAATTAAAAAAAAAAATTGCAAGAGGTTGATGGTAAAGGAGGATGACATGGCGACTAAAGAAATCGGCAGAATCCACATGTTGCAGTTTAAGAATATTTTAATCATCCAAAATGTGATTCCGCACCAGTCGATCTGATTTTTATTAGATCTTTTATGAAAACAGAATAAGGCTCCAGAGGACACATCTTAACCAGAGAATCTTGTACTTGCAGGTTTACGCTGAAATGTACTTCAGTGATGTCGTGTTTTGTGTTTTTTGTTTCCTATTTGGATTCATGAATATTTGATTTCTAGACTTTGTGTGGTGAAACTAGTACAAACAATTAAATGTGGGTCAATACATATTTATTTTTTTTAATTAATTTAATGAAAAAAAAAAAAACTATTTTAGTGTGAAGGAAAACTTGTTTTCATTGTTTTCCTATTTTCATTTCAAACCGATAAACGAATGAATGCAATGTACGGTACGCAGACCAAATTTCAGGTAAGTCAGGTTTGCGTATCCTGTGAAATAGTTATTTGAATTGAACCCCGCCCCTTTGCCCTACATATGCCATTCAAGTTTTTTGCGAATTCATGCAACCAATGCTGAGTTGCAGCTGACTGAGAAACCAAACTCCACCCTGCAGAGATCGATCGGCATGTGGCGGCCATGTTGTTTAAGATTGTTACAGAGGTTCAGACTCCTGTGTGTATTTTGACCTTTGGTGCTTGGACCCCTAATGTTGCATATCATGTACCCTGTTGTGATTAATCCAAACGGAAAAGTCTGGCTTATTTCAAACCTTTTGCGCTGAGAAATCACACAGACTCACGCACTTTTTCAGAGAACGGAGCTTTTCTTTTCTGCGTTTCTTGCTCTCTGTGACCCATGTTCTTTGTTGCTCTGACAAACATTTGTGAAGAAGATCCTGGTTGGTGGTGTTTGTTCACTGGCCTTTACACAGCCACTCCTATACTCTAAATTGTAGCTTGCTTTCTGGTGTAACCACATTTTTTATTTCCCCCATGTAGGCCAGGCTTGTGCAGTGTAGCTTGTGTCAGGTGAAGAGGTGTCATTTTAATTATTCTATTATTGCACACGGCTAATATATTTTGGAATATTGAGTTGTGGACTCTGATTGGTCAGAAGGTGTTGAATAATTTTCTGTAACAGCAGCTCTGACTGTAGCGCAGCTGCAAATCACTGGTTTATATTAATGCGCTCGCTCTGATACAGTAACAGCTCATTCACTGGGGTTTGCGTCGCATATGCTCCATTTGAACACGTCTGGCAAACAGACAAACGTATGTTATCATTGATATGGAGGAGATGTTTATTTAACGTTTATGGAAGGAGTCTTCACATCCGTCAGAGGTAAATCTGTAACTTTAAGTTTTCAGGACAGAGGAGTGTATGCTTTGTGGTTTCGTAATGAGCTGTGTGTTGTTTTATTTTGCCTTATTAACTAAAGAGAGGGAAAAACTCCTTTTGTTGATGTTCCACTTCATTAAACATAACTATAATCAGATAAAAAGTATGATGTGTTGTTCTTTAATTAATAATTGCTGTGCTGTTAATAATCAGCTTCGGGATGTTAACAGGAACTCTGCCTCATCACACCGCAGACGTCACTGATTATTTGTCTGTAATGTCATTGAATCCGTCTCGCTTGTTGCTTGAGCTAAACATTTTGTGTGTGTGTGTGTGTGTGTGTGTGTGTATATGCTCTGCAGAACCCACTGCATGTCTGAATATTAATATTTTTATGTCTGTCATTCCCATTTTGGCATCGGGCTAACAGCTGGGTTCGCAAGTTGGTGGTGGGAGACGGGACAAAAAGCTCCCTTTGTCTTGAGCAGAAAAGCTGTTCTGTATCCTAAATGCAAGCAGTTGAGGGCGAAAGTTTGTGCACCCTTAGTATGTCTGTGTGTTCAGTGTCATGGCTGTTCCGTCATTATGACGAGCAAGAAGAATGATCAAATAATGTATGTTGTGATATTAATAATAATAAAAAAGAGAAGTTTGCATCTTTCTGAATGCGTGTGTATATATAAATATGCTCGAATACCTTTGCCTTTGGTTTGCCTTTAACCCCCTCCACCTGCTTCGGTATCAGCTTTTAGATCTTCTCAGATATTTGATAGAAAATTGACATTTATCATAAGCAAATATATATTTCAAGCATCAAACATCTCGTATTAATCAGATGATTATAGCTGAATTAATTACAGCTAACTGTGTGATTGCAGATGGACCCGACGCTCGCCGAAATGGGGAATCACCTCTCTGACGCCATGAAGATTTTGGAGAGTGGCCAGCTGTAAGATTTTTTTTTTCTTTTTCCTCTGTGCAGAAGTTAAACGTTCTTTTAAAATAAAAGTATAGTATCAGAAAATTAAGCTAACGTCAGCTAGCTACCCCATCCCGAAAAAAAAGACTGAATTGAAGTTATGCAATCAGAACCATTCTCGCAAATCCTATTAGCAGCAAACTTCATACAATGTTAATGTTAGCTACCACATCGACGGCTAGCTAACGTAGCTAGCTAAGGTACGGGACCTCGTAAATTTTGGAAGTGAATTAGCCAGGTCAAAACAATGAAAATTGAATTCCAGTAAATCTAGAACGAGCTACAAAAACACTATAATAATACAAAACACCCATATCTATATACAAAAAAAATTAATATTTGGAAATTTTTGTCATTTTTTAGATTTTTTTTAGCAGGTTGGTTTGGTTTTATCTTTCAAAACATTATTTTTAGGAATTAGACAAAATCTTTCTGACTTTGGACTTGAAGGTGGAC
>CM074928.1:2517377-2519877 GCA_037576815.1 Pangasius larnaudii | reverse complement strand
ATTAATGCTTTTATTTACTGTTACTACTACTACTGATGCTGCTAATGCTACCACTGCTATTGCTAGTATTACTACCACCGCTGCTACTCCTATTCCTAACAATACTACTATTATCACTGCCAGTATAATTACTACAACTACTATTAGTACTATTACTTCAACAACTACTATTACTACTACTACTACTGATATTAGTACTGTTACATGGAACTTTTTCCTTCTTTTATTTTACAGCCGTTGATGGTTAATAAATAACTACGCTGGCTGAGAACGTGGGAAGATGTGTGTGCTTAGATAAAGGGAGAAATTAATATAAAATGTTTCATAAGTGAGACTGTTTAAAGGAAGAATATTATTTCCTTCCTTTGATTTTTTTTTTTTTTTTTTGCTGATATTTGATTAAATTCAATAAACAGATTTGTATCTTATTATTATTTTTTTTTATAGCTGGGCCTGCCTCTGTCCAGCGTCTGCACCGTGCCATGCAACACCATGTTCGGCTCTCAGCACCAAATGGTCAGAGTCTGTGTTTTCTCCAGCGTGGATTTTCTCTTGCATATTTTTTTTTCTGTTATATTTGCATTTTTACATGTTTTGTTCACACAGGACGTGGCCTTGCTGGACAAGCTCATCAAAGAGGACATTGAGGCTGGGAAGCTTCCTCTGCTTTTAGTAGCAAACGCTGGTCAGTTGTGTTTGATGTTCAAGTCTATAATTTGTACGTAACTAACATGGACTGAGCCTTTAATAGTATATCAGAATAATTTAGTGTAAGCGGTGGTTAAAGTATAAGCCAGAAGAGTGAGATGTTGCTTGTTATTAACCAGTCAAAGATTTGAATACATTTTTTACGCCACAATTCCCGGCTATGTACACAAAGTTCCACCTCTAACATCTACAGTAGTTCAACTAGAGTTCATATTAGCAAGGACTGGCATGACATCACGTTCAAGTGCATTCAGACATCCAGCTGCTTGAAAGCCAAGTTTTAACTCTATAAACGTGTAAAATCTAATGATTTCTGAGGAGGGTTCAAGGGTTCTTTTTTTCTTCGAAGTGAAAAAAAACATATCTACTTGATTTGTTATGTAAGACCAGCCATCCAAAAGTTCAAAAGTTTATATAGGTCGCACTTAAATACCTGTCCAGGAGCAACGCTGCTAATTCTGCATCCAGCTTAATCCATTTCACCAGTAATAAATTCCTCCATCTTGGAAAATCGCTGCCAGTGTTTATTCTGGTTTTTACTGATTTTCGTGTCATTAAGTTTTTTGAAGCCCAGCACTTTTTTTTCCCTTACAGAAGAATTATCTAGCTATAATTGACGTTTGCTAATTTCACACTGATATGTAGGTAGAGTAAAAGGGCATTTACTCTACCTACATATCAGTCTGTTAGCAAGTTAGCAATTACTGCTACTCCTGTTTCTGGACCATAACACAGGTTTCCAAGCAGGTTTTCTCAGCTATTAAGTACACTTGCAGATGTCCTGCCTTAAACCATTATATATATTTTTTAATCATTCTGCATATTTTCCAGGTTATTTGTACAAGACTTTTTTTGTTTTTAATTGTCTATTGCACCCTTAACTGTATCTGCATTCATCACTGTAGAACTAGTGCTAGCAACATGTTGATATGTTAGCTTAGCTAGCAACCATAATCAAATAAGTGCAGTTTAAATAACATTACATTTTTCTCGACTGTGATTAAATGCCCTAAAATCAGTTTAACGAGGAAAAGTAACTTAATCTCATGCTGTGATTTTGCTGTGCAGGAAAAACCCATATGAGCCAGTTAGCTGATTACAGCAACATATGGAAGGGATTAAAACGTTGATAATAGATTGATAATAGTACTATTAATCCAAAGAGGTGATTTTTTTTTCCTTTTGACTGGGGTTATTGAAATTCTAACGTAACACCTTGTATGATAGATATGTTAAAAGTAAAGGAGAAAATTTGACTACAAGAGCAGGAAAAAAAAAATCTCTCTCCTGCCTTTCCTTATCAGCTTAAGGATTGTGAAACAGCTCACCTTTTCTTTCATGACCTTCAGGAGCTTGCAGAGACACAGGCTGTCCCCTCCTGCTTTATTTTTATTCGCAAAATGACCAAGCCTGGTTTCTGTTAGCCACAGGCTTAAAGAAACGTATATTTATCTGTTTATAGTTACATCTAATGTTGTGTCCTGAGGGTGTCGAAAAAAAGTAAAGTTACAGCTTTACCGCAGATTGTTACAAAGCACTGACACTGGAGACTCCTTCCAAATACTACTTCTAATACTAATACTACTCCTGAAATGACTACTACTACTATTACTAATATTACTACTACTGCTACTCCTACTATTCCTAACAATACTACTAATGCCTACAACTACTATTACTAATATTACTACTACTGCTACTAATATTCCTAACACTACTACTAATGCCTACAACTACTATTACTAATATTACTACTACTGCTACTCCTACTATTCCTAACACTACTACTAAT
>CM074928.1:2495099-2509671 GCA_037576815.1 Pangasius larnaudii | reverse complement strand
AGATAGGGATAAGTGGAGAGTGATGATTCGCTGTGGCGACCCCTGAAGGGAAAAGCCGAAAGAAGAAGAAGAAGATCTTATTATATGTATTGTAATAAATAACTCAGAGAGCGTAAACACAAATTATACCTTAACAACATCAAGCACATCTGACTTTTCAGGGAGTCAGATCATTTGACTCAGCTCACCAAAAGTAGTCAACTCCCAAATGACTCCCAAATGACTCCCAAATGACTCCTTGCCTTTTTTTTTTTTTTTTCTTTTTTTTTTTTCTTTCCTGAACGGGACAAAGCTTGCGTTTTTATGACCGGTGATTGTTCTTCTTTGCTACTTCTAACTACTGTTTAATGAAATCTTACTCTACATGCTTAACAAAATAACATTAGAAGAGTAAATTAAATACCAAAATCTGAATTTGAATGAATTGAAATTGAATTAAGGTTCAGTTTTGTACTGAAATTGAATTTTGTGGCTGACAGAAGTGGAAGCTGAACTGCTTTAGCCTGCATGTTACCCGGATGCTATTTTACAGCGAATCGAAACATGTGAATTGATCGAGAGATTGAATGCCTTTTAGAAATCATTGAATTCTACTTTTAATGAAAGATAAGCAGGACACAGCAGGACCAGAAAACACGAGAAAGCAAATATGTAGCACCTTACTGTTTTTATCTTTATTAAAACAAATTTTACAGGCAGGTTGTGATTACTGTCAAGTCTTTTTGGTAACTGAAGGAATCAACTCTTTTGTTGTTGTTGTTGTTGTTGTTGTTGAGCAGATTCACTGATAAGAGTCAGAATTCACGACACTAATGGTGAGATAATAAATCATGACCAGGACAGGGAGCTGTATTACCACACCGACAGCTTTAAATCTCGTTTTATACACACTTTTTTTTTTTTTTTTTTTTTAAATCTCAGTATCTCGGTTTTACTCTCATGCTCATCTTTCCTCCGAGCTTCTAGTCGTCACGCTTCCGTGCAGTGACGTCGATGCAAGCATTAAAATGGCTGTGATTTCTGAGCCGTGTGTGTTTCCGTGTCCGCAGCGTCGAGCGGCGGGTCAGCGGAGGGATACAGTGGAGGAGACCGAGATGTACAGGACTCTCTGAACAGATGGGTAAGAGCAGATCTCCTGCACAAAAGCGCACAAAATATACACGTTTAGCGTTTTACTGATTTCTTTAGCAAGCAGCAAACTATTAAAGACAGGATACAGTTCTGAAATAATAACCGTAATATCACTTCTTCCACACCTGATTCAAAATATCTAAAATATATATATATCAATTACATTTTATATTTTATATTTTACATTTATATTTATATTTTATCATCAGCTGGGTGAGCAGTTAGCGCTGCTGGTCCCTGAGTGTGGCGTTGATGTGGTCGAGCTGGAGGATGAAGGCATGTGTGTTCGCTTTAACCCTCTAATGACTGCTGCAGGTGAGAGTTTATAACACACACACACACACACACACATATATACACACACTGTCTTCTTCCTGCGTGTGAAATTCAAATTGTCTGCATTAAATTGGAGCAAGATATGAAACAGCAATTTGCTGACACTAACAAGATTTATTTATTAATGGATGACTCATTAGTACTCTTTATCCGTTTATGATTACGTTTAATGCTGTAGCATGTACAGTACGTGTGGAATATAAACAGTCGTCTCCTCACCAGCCTCTGTTTGAACGTAGACTCCTCTGTCCTGAAGGTGTCAGAAAAATTCAAGTTACAGCTTTACCTCTGACTGGTAAAACACGCTGACACTGGAGACTCCTTCCATGAGTGTTAAATAAACATCTCGTTACAGAAAACTTCACCACATCAGCGATTATTTGCGGTTTTTAAAAAATGTGTATGTGGCGGGTCCGGCTGCACAAGTCCCTGTGAACGAGCTGTTACTGGAGGAACGATAACATGTTAGAACGAACGCCGATCGAGTGACTTGGATAGATTTTGAATAATGGATTCACTGATATTAAGACATAACTGCCATTCTCTGTGTGTGTGTGTGTGTGTGTGTGTGTGTGTGTGTGTGTGTGTGTGTGTGTGTGTTCACAGCTTTGGGCACACAGCAGGCGGATGTTGCAGCTTTGGCAGACAAGTTAGCAGAGATGATCCCTGTGTTGAGCTCCACGCTGCGTTTGAGGCACGATTTCCGAGAGGAAGTTCTCCAATACGCAGTGCTGACGTACATCGAGGATTTGAGCTGGGCCGGACTCGGAGCTGTGAGGTCAGAGAGCGCAGAGAGTTCATACCAAAACCAACACTGGCTCTGTCCCACACGCTACAGCTTATGTCTAGTCATTTACTAGAATGGCAGCCATTTTAAGAAAACGCTGTGTTCTTCTTGTATATTTACTAATATTCACTATATTATCTTAATGGCGGCCATTTTAAGAAAACACTCAGAGCAGGACTTCTGTATAGCCTTTATAGTTATTATATTCTTCAGTGTTAATACTCTAGGCAGGAAAAGCACAGTGTATATTACCCATAATGCACTGCGTACTGTATATGCATATGTCAGATATAAATATACCATTGAAATGTGTGTAATGAAGTAAACCTTAGGTGACGTTAACTGCATTGACTCTTCCTACATCAGAGCCAGAGGTGTGTGGGTGTGTGTGTGTGTGTGTGTGTGTGTGTGTGTGTGTGTGTGTGTGTGTGTGTGTGTGTGTGTGTGTTAGTCAGTTAGCTGTTCCAGAGCCTTCTATAGGACGCAGTATCTCCGGACAACATCCCAAAACAATGGCTGCGGTTTAGGGAAACTGCTTAAACAAATGAAAATACAAGATTTAGTCATGTTTTGAGGGGAAAAAAAGTCATCAAGTGGCAATATTTCAAGAATATTTCACCAGATTATGATTAGTATTAGAATTTCGAGACAGCTTTGCAAGAAATTGTGTTTATTTCGAAGAATAAATAGTAATAATTGTGTATAATATAAATATAAGTAATATGATGTGTCAGGAGACATTTCTTTGAGTATTTCTTTATGTGTAAAACCAGTACTGAATTAAAACTCATAGTATTTTGAAAGTCATAGTATTTTAACTATTATTGAAATATTATGACTAATACCATAATATTATGATTTTATTCTCGAAATATCAGATATTATGACTTTTTCCTCAAAATATTATAACTTTGACTTTATTCCTCAAACTATTATGACTTTATTCTCGAAATATTATGACTTTATTTTTATAATATCAGATATCGTTACCGCTTTGGCTCGAAATATCGTGACTTTATGACATTTTTCCTTGAAATATTACAAGTATTTTTGCAATATAATGACTTTATTCTCGACATATTATGACTTCATTCATGACTTCATTCTTTTTCTCAAAAAAAAAGACTTTTTTTTTTTTCAAAATATATATGTCCTTTATTCCTCGAAATATTACTACTTTCTATATTCTAGAAATATTATGACTTAATTCTCAAAATAATATGATTCTTCTCAAAATCATACATTTTATTTTTTTAAACAGTGGCCCGTTGTACAAACCGCATCTTTTCTCGACATTCATTAATTGTTATATTTAACTGTGAATGGAATTTATTCCAGAAAGAATTTTTTTTGTTACTAGTGTAGAGAAGGCAGTGCGTCTAACGCAGATAAGAAAACAAACCGCGTGTCACTGCAGGTATGAGCCGAAGAGGACGGACGTCGATGAAGAGAAGAGGCAGATGGAGGTGGAGAAGGTCAACGCTGAGCTGCTGAAGAAGCTGAAGGAACTGGACACAGAGCTGGAGTTCTCAACAGGTCATTAAAATAAATAATAATAATAATAATAATAATTATTGTTCATTTTTATTCTCACACCAGAGCTGCTCAGTTTAATAGCTTACCAGCACTAGTACCACAGTGCAGCTGTATTCTTGCATCTGATTGGTCAGAAGGTATTGATTCATTTTCTAGAACTATATCTAACACAGCGACTTGTATGGTTGATGATCTACATAAGCTAAGGCTACTAATAACCAGATTAAAAACATCTGTAGTCGTTACTATGGTGAAGTATTCTGTAGACATTTATTAATGGAAGGAGTCTCCAGTGTCAGGGCTTTATATATTCTCACAGTAACATGGCAAGCTGCATTTTATTTATTTATTTGTTTGTTTGTTTGTTTATTTTTGGTCTTATTAACTTCAAGAGAGAGAATAAGACTGAGGGAACGACTGTTTATAGCTGCTATAACGTAAGTGACAACAGGAACGAATTCTTTTCACGAACGTCCTTGTCCTTTTTTTAACAAGGACAAAAATGTGATTGTTGGTAAATTGCTGTAAAACAGTTTAGGAATCAGCTTTGGAGTGGTAACAGTAACTCTGCTTGATTACACCACACCGTCGTTGATTAGTTTCCTATAACAGCACGCTCTGAACTGTTTTATTCCATAGATATATTAATAAATCATCAGAAATACCCGTTTAGTCCAAAAACACAGGCTTTTTGTTGTTATTACTTTTGGCTTTTTCTATTAGATCTTTTTTTTTTTTTTTTTTTTTTTACTAAATATTTTATTTATTTCTGCGTGACTTAATGTGACATGGAACATCTCCATCTGCACTCACAATTCATTTTAGGCTTTTAAAAAAATAACAGGAAGAATTCATTGTTTTTATTTTATTCAGCTGGGGTTTTTTTTTTCTAGTTTTTGTTTCCTAGTTTTAATTTCCATTTTAATTTAAGTAGAATATTTGTGTACAGTTCAAGATTTAGTCCATGTTTATGAATGTAACTCTGGTCTAGACGAGGAGTGTGACGCTACACACTCGCAGCTACAGAAATGCCTGTAGTCAAACATAAAAAAAAAAAAGGTTACAGTAAGAAAATCTGAAATAGTTCATTACTGATATGATGTACTGCAACAGACCAGGTACGGTGACAGAAAAATCTGCTACATGATGTTCTGAAATGTGATATAAACTGCTGAACATTCTAACAGTTTCTCCTTTACTGAGGAACTCACCTTTTCAGTAGCAGGTTTATATGGTGTTTCGTTTGATCCTCAGTGAAAACAGGGAGCTGGAAGCAGACACTGTGATGTACTGAAGACGATCACGTTGGATTGTAATGAAATTATGATGTAATGAAATGTTTTAGTGTGTGTGTGCGCGTGTGTGTGTGTGTGTGTGTGTGTGCGCGCGCGCACCACTCGTGCAGTATGAACACTATTATTCCCTTGTCTTGCGTACAGGGCCTGAATTCGGTGAAGAGAAGAATTGTATATTCATCGGGATGGTGTCAGAAGACCTGGACGTTTCAGTGTTGGTTGAAACCATTACGTCGACGGGGAGAGAGATCGAGGAGAGCGGGAAGGTATCACATTCACACTCTGCTTTATACAGTGAAGATTTAATGCAAAGCATTTTTAAAAAAGAGTTGGGATTGATTCATTTGTTAGATCTAAATATTTAGATCTATATTAATAATTGTCTTGTTTCTTTATTGCATTCATTATGGGCTGCTTGTGTTGCTTTTCTTCTTCTTATTCTTATTCTTATTATTATAATTATTATTATTATTATTATTGTCTGTAGCTGTTAGAGAACATGACGGAGGTAGTGAGGAAGGGAATCCTGGAGGCCGAGCAGCAGCTTCAGAAAGCTGCTGAGGACAAACTCTTGGAGGAGGTGTGTGTGTGTGTGTGTGTGTGTGTGTGTGTGTGTGTGTGTGCACGTATGCATGTCCATCTCAGTGTCTATGTTTGTATCTGTGTGTCTGATGTCTTGGTCTATGTCTCTATTTGTGTGTGTGTGTGTGTGTGTGTGTGTGTGTGTGTGTGTGTGTGTGTGTGTGTGTGTATCCATGTCTCTGGGTCTCTGGATCTTTGTCGGCATGTGTTTAAATGTCTGTATATCTATTTTACCATGTGTCTGTGTGTGCACGTCTGTGTGTGTCTTTGGGTGTATATCTATGTCTTTGTTTCTGTGTATCTGTGTTTATTTGTATGTCTCTGTGTCTTACTCTGTCTTTGTGCGTGTGATTGAGTCTGTGTCATTGTCTGTGTATGTCTCTGTGTGTGTGCATGTGTGTCTATGTATGATTGTGTCTGTGTGTATGTCTGTGTGTGTCATTGTCTGTATCTCTGTGTATGATTGTGTCTGTGTGCGTGTCATTGTCTCTGTGTATGTTTGTGTGTCTGTGTATGTCCGTGTGTATGTGTCTCTGTCTGTCTGTGTTTGCGTGAGTGTCATTGTCTGTGTGTGTGTGTGTGTGTGTGTGTCTGTCTGTGTCTGTGTCTGTCTGCATGAGTGTCATTGTCTATGTGTGTGTCTGTGTGAGTCTGTGTCGTTTGAGTCTGAGTCAGGTTTGTTGACTAGGCCACAATTACTGTTGCTGCTATAATTTACTGTATAAAACAGATGTTGTATCTGAGGAGCTGCATTAGATTTACAGAGTGGGGAAACATATTAAAGATGATGACACGTGGTCCAGTCACTTCGACTCAGTACTGCTGGACATCTAAAAAACACCTGGATGACTGAAACCCTTAATAAACAGTATGTCTTGTTTCCCTCTTCTGTCCTGCAGGGAGTGCTGCGGCAGATTCCTCTCGTCAGCTCCATGCTCAACTGGTTCTCTCCGATTCAGAGCTCAGTGAAAGGCAGGATGTTCGATCTGGCAGCAGGTAAGCTACACTTAATTACTGTAAACGCTCTAAAATATTATTAATAATCTTCACCAAGGACAAATTACAAGATGTAGTGACTTGCTTAAAAAAAACATATGATAATCAGTATTAATCAGTCAATGTCCAGAGTTAATAAAAGAGTTGTTTGAGTTTATAATCTGGGGAATTGTCTTTACTTATTATTTCACGTTATTTAGGATATTACATTATAGGCTGGATAAGAAATTACAATGTTTAAGCACTCATCACAGACAGAAAGTGCTGCATCGTTCGTGAACTGTTCACAAACGAAGGTGCTGCAGCGTTTATGAACTCTTCACAAACAAGCTACTGTGTTGTTCATGAACTGTTCACAAACAAAGAAGGTGCTGCAGTGCTTATGAACTGTTCACAAGCAGAATCTGCTGTGCTGTTCATGACCTTTTCGTAAACAGGTGCAGCAATGCTTATGAACTGTTCACAAGCAAAGGACGGTGCAGTTTATGAACTCTTACACAAACAAACTGCTGCAATGTTCAAGGACTGTTCACAAGCAGGAGCTGTTGTGCTGTTCATGAACTTTTCATAAGCAAACTACTACAACATCGAAGAACTGTTCACAAAACAGAAGCTGCTGTACTGTTCCTAAACCTTTCATAGACAGGTGCTGCCATGGTTATGAACTGTTCACAAACAAACTGCTGCAGTGGTCATGAACTGTTCACAAACAAGGTGCTGCATTGTTTGTGAACTGTTCACAAACAAGCTACTGTGCTGTTCATGAACTTTTCATAAACAGGTGCTGCAATGTTTATGAACTGTTCACGAAAAGCAGCTCATCAGTCTCTGAGAAGTGCTGAAGTGCTGCAGAGAATCTTTAGCTATGGAGCAGATCATTACTTGATCATTACTGATCATTACTTCATCCATTTAGTGTGGTGAAATTGTGAATTCTTTTCTCTTTTTTTATTTTCTGCAGGTTGCTTGGACAGCACTGAGCCTGTTTACTCTATGAAGGCTCAGACAATTAAAGAGGCTTCACCTGAAACACCCACATCTATGGTCAAACGGCTTGCAGGTTCATTTTCCTCAATAACCCTATAACTGTGTTTATGATACACAAGAGTGTTCTGAATTTTTCTAAAAAGCCGACCACACTGTAAATAAAACTAGGTCCATTTACAATCACCTCTAGTCTAAGTGCATGACAACGTGAAATGTTTCATTGGCAGGACAAAAGCTGTTCCGACGCTCCCCTGAAAGTTCAGAGCCGTGCAGTGAGACCAGCTCTGTCTGCCAGCTCAACGAGTCTCTAAAAGAGGCGGAAGTTCCTCAGCCTCTCTCGGGCAAGTCAGAGACACCTCTGGAGCTCACGCAGGAAGTAGAGCCATCAGATCAGCGTGTTCCCGTGGGCCAGGAGGAGTCCGACTCGATCAGATAGAACCATCAAATCCATCAGCGACGCCAAAGCGGCTGTACACTGTGAAGTGCGCAACCTCGATGCCTTGACCATGTCAGACTAGGGCTGCGTTCCAATACTGTTAGTAACACTTGCTCGTCCACTTCCCCTGTTTCTCTACCCTGCTACTATCTTAAGGAGTTCTGTTCCTTTATTATCTGGAATGAAGCGGGTTAAACGGTAGACATCAAGGAGCACAAGTTACCCAGAAAGCATTGCGGTATGTGGTCTGATGCACTTTCCTTTCGAAATTGAGGATGAAAGAGCAATAAAATACATAATGGCAGTAATTTCAGCTGCATCGTAGTCATTGTGGTTACCTGAAAGGAATCCATCCCTATACACACTCCTCCGACGAGTGTGTGTTAGAACAGTATTGGAACGCAGGACAGGAAGTGAAGGTTTGTTCTAGAAGTGTAACCACTGGAACAACTGGAAAATTTCATCAGTGTGCATCGTATCACACACTTACTTTACTCTCCGTTCTATTAATAACCGTCCGTTTCTGTCTTTTGGTGAATATTCACCGTTCTGGTGGTGTGACCCCCAGTCAGTATGCGCACTGCCACGCGGCGGCATTTTTTATTCGTTAGAGATTTCGTTTACATTATATATTTTGTTTTGTTCACTGTAGATCGTGGGTTGAGTTTCTATATATTTGTTTTCAGATACACTTTTATATTTGTTAAAGGAGCAGTTCTGCCAAAAATGAGGTTTACTCAATGTCCCTTGTAAAACCCCACACACACACACACACACACACACACACACACCAATGAGGTTTACATATGTGGTACATGCTGTACATAATCGAAAATGAAAAATAACTATATTAAAAAGGCATATTGTTATTAATCATTGATTTGGTGAAGTTTTCTGTAAGGAGACATTTACGGAAAGGAGTCTCCAGTGTCAGCTCTTTATAACGGTCAGTAAGTTTTCCACCACAGGAAAGTCTCCAGGATAGAGGAGGTTAAAATTTTTGCGCTTTCTCGTTAACAGGACAAGTTAGAAATTTTTTTTTTTTAACTTATTAACTTCAAGCGAGAGAAAAAAGAGAGGCTGGTGAGGGAATATAACGCTTATAGCTGCTGTAACATAAGTGAGAACAGGAACTAATTGTTTTCTTGATGTACCACAACATTAAAAAAACTAGAAATGGTTTAAAAAGCAAGACATGTCATTCATTAATAAATTATGATTAATAATTGTAGGCAAATTATAGATTTGGGGTATAAAGGGCATTTTGTACATTTAATTTTTCTATGAACTACTGCTTTAAAGGCTTGTGTGGTGTTTCTTTGCCAAAAAAAAAAAAGGGGCAAGCTTGTTTTTTTTGTTTGTTTTTGTTTGTTTGTTTTTTGTGTGTTGCCTGAGGCGCACGATTACTAAAAGTGAAGTTGAATATAATGCTATTAATAATCAGTTTAACACCTTATTGCACTTTTTTTTGTACAGATTGTCATAATTTAATCAGAATAATCTTTATTTATTCTACTGATTGATATTTGGAAAGACTTTTCAAACTCCAAATCAGAATCCTTAACGTCCGATCCTTTGGGAGGTTCTAGGATCTGCGGTCATTCTTTTACACTCACTGTAACGGAAGAACTTGTGGGATTTGTTTGTCTTAAAATGGGTAATTTAACGTTTGTGTTAAGGTTTACTGTAAAATGGCCCAACTGTTTGCGATCATGTTATTTACACTGGTGATTTTTTTTTTTTTCAAACCATCACCACAAAGCCACTGATGAAGTTGTTCCCTTTTGTCGGCTCGTAACATGTAATCCTTCACGCTCACTAATAAGAGCATCTAAATATCGTATGAAGTATGAACACATGAATCTCTTTTCACCAATAGACAAATGATCAACTCTAGATGATGATCACACCTGTCAATTTTTCACATAAAACACATTTACACATTTATTTGTTGATGACTAATGTAAATTAGTGCAGTGATTTCTTGAAGGCTAATGTAAATTATGACTGGATGATCTTTCAAAGCAGCTACACTGTCTTAATTTGGTGCAATAAATTTACTGGTAGTTGTTTTTTCTTTTCTTTCTTTCTTTCGTTCATGTTGCAGAACAAATTTAGTGATATGAGCAGATTAGATTAGTTTTTATAATCACATAAGCTTTTCCAAAAAAAAGCAAGTCTGTAAATTATAATAAAGATTAAGATGCCAAGCCAAACTTGTCAACTCATTACTTTCTGTCTTCAGTATTTGCATAGTTCTTCTAAAAGCTTTTGAGGGAAAATGTTTATTCTACTTTAAAAAGTAGACTTTAAAAAAGGCCCACTATATATAATACCTGTATATCACCATATAATTTGGGTTAGCATTCGATGCTAAGTGTAATTAGTCCTTACTAAATATAACTCGATGCTAAGTTTGTAATTAGTAGATATTTTACTCATATGAAGTCTTTTCTTCATCATTTACCAACACAACTGAGGAAAATATTAACATTCCTGACATGTCTGTCTCATTTGTACATTCATTATGTTTTCACATTGTCCTTATAAAAGCATTAATGGCTACCTAAATTGTTAGCCTCAGGCGTTAGCTAGCTTGTTTCTGGTGTCTGTGTTTCCCAGTTGCCTAGCAACAGTGTTCACAGCACTCTAATAGGCCCAAGTTCATCTACAACTTCCTTTAAAAAAGTACCACATTCAAACTTTAGCCTAAATTACATCATTTGTATGAAGTTTGTGGCTGTTTAATAAACTTTTGTTGTGTTTTGTAGCTATATTATTAGCCTAGGCTAAAAAGGGTGGTTGACTGAAACTAATGGCTTTTCCTGTTACTGCATATAATATAAAATTTGATTACTAACTAACATTAAAGTCATGGGCTCTTAACCTTGACTGGTCTACTAGTTTTTTAGTCTTTTATAATTTTATTTTTTAACCTTCAACGTCAGCAACATCACACATCCATTCTAAACTGTGTAAATGTTATACATGTCAAGAATATTACTATATTTTGCATACATTTTTTTTGTAACTATGGTCATATATTTTAGACCTGAATGTAAACTATTTTTTTTTCACTATGTGGCCAAAAGTGTGTGGACACCTGACCATCATAGCCATATGTGTTTGCTGAACATCTCATTCCAGATTTATTCCCCCTCTGTTTGCTGTTATAATAAGCTCCACTTTTCTGGGAAGCTTTCCACTAGAGTTTGGAGCGTGGCTGTGGGGAATTTGTGTTCATTCAGCTACAAGAGCGTTAGTGAGATCAGGCGCTGATGTTGGGTGAGGAGGTCTGGGGTTCAGTTGGTGTTCCAGTTCATCCCAAAGGTGTTCAGTGAGGTTGAGGTCAGGGCTCTGTGCAGGACACTTGACTTCTTCCACTCCAACCTTCACACACCAGGGGTGCGTCTCAGTCAGCTCCCTAGTTCAGCAGTCAGGGTGCTGATCAGGGAGTCGGCCATTCTTTGGGCTGTCTCAGTTGCAAA
Source organism: Pangasius larnaudii (assembly GCA_037576815.1). Lineage (NCBI taxonomy): Eukaryota > Metazoa > Chordata > Actinopteri > Siluriformes > Pangasiidae > Pangasius > Pangasius larnaudii. Next base: position 2,498,097 of record CM074928.1, on the reverse strand, counting down.
ATCCTTCCAGTACACTGGAACGTTCGCTTCCTAAAAATCCCACAATGCACCATAAAAAAACAGGAGCATCAATGCTCATTATGTTCCCTAACTTGAAATGATGTCATAAAAAAAAAAAAGGCAGAAAAACTCTCAGCCAACTTCATCTACAAATGTAGTAGCTTGTTATCGTTGTTGTAGCTCTCAAATGATTACTTACATTAGTGATATTTAACTTTATTTGACATTCTATATACAGTGTGTTTGAGTCTAACGACTTTTAAATGTTTAATGATTTAAAAGAAATACACTAGCTAGCCTACGATCCTGCTTGAAGTGCCATGACAGAAACGTGTGTGATTAAGCTAACAAATTTATATGACATATAATGTCAGAAAGATATCGGTCCTGCCTGTTGTTGATAAATGCCAGTGGTGAGGTTTTACAACACGAGTACGTAGGCATGTTGTCAGAAATTGAGCCATCAGTGTCCCAATATGAGGGAAGCCAGGGCCCTTACCAGTGCCTGTGTACATGATACTGATTCACGACTTAGGGAGCTGATTGAGACGCACCCCATGTCTTCATGGAGCTCGCTTTGTGCACAGTGGCATTGTCATGCTGGAACAGGTTTGGGCCTCTTAGTTCCAGTGAAGGGAAACTGTAAAGCTACAGCATACAAAGACATCCTGTACAATTCCGTGCTTCTAACTTTGTGGTAACAGTTTGTGGAAGAACCACATATGGGTGTGATGGTCAGGGGTGCACATACTTTTGGCCATATAGTGTATGTAGAAAAAGATAAGAAAATGTCACATGAGATGCAATTTTAAGTAATAAAATAAACATGTTTCTGAATATGTTTCTATGTAATTTAGGCATGAAAGAGTTAAATCATACTCCTTTAAGAAATCGTTCAGCCTCTCTGTTCCTTTAAGAGCGGCGCAGGAACTATTTCCCCCCCAGTCGAAATAGGGAAATGTAGTTTTTGTTGTATGTATTCCCAGCTAGGTATATTGTAAGCGACGTATGGGTGGACTCAATTTCCCAGAATGCTCTAGCACGCCGGTTACGAATGTCGTCACCACATACACACACACGAGGATTCGTTCGGAGCTACTGCTGAGTCGAGGCTCCTTTTTTCCCTCCTCCTCACGCGCGTGAGGCGAGACCGGCTGTTTTAGTTCAGAATAACGGGGGGGGCTGTTTAATAACGAGAAGTTTTAACGGGGGTGACTTTAATAACGGGGGTTTGAACCGAACGAAGATATCGCGCTCTCTTTCTTCGTCATATACACAAAGAAATATATAAATATTTGCGTTAAGGACGAACAGTTTCAGCCCCGCGCGCGCCAATGGAGCCAGCGCGAGACGCTGCCCCGGATTCGTGGGAGCAGGAGGATGAGGGCAGCGAGGCCCCGGTCAGCGCTCACACCGGCCTCAGCGACTCCTTCAGCGGCCTCAACGTCAACGCCAAGCCCTTCGTCCCGAACGTCAACGCGGCCGAGTTTGTCCCCGGCTATCTCCAGAAAGCGCCCGCGGAAACCATCGCCCCTGTAGCCGGTAAACTTTCTCACCGGTCACGTTTAGCGAGCTAAGCTAAGCTACTTGTAATTTTTTTGTCCCGCCTGTTAGCTCTCTATGCTATGCTAAGCTAAGCTACACTATGCTAAAATAAGTTACCCTATGCTAAGCTAAGCTACCCTATGCTAAGCTAGGCTAAGCTCTGATAAGAGGAAGGAGATAACAGTTTAAAGTTCTCTCACCTTGTAAGAAGCTAAGCTAACCGCACATTCTTAGCACAAGAACTTAGCAACTTCACTTATTTTTTTTAAATACAAACAAACAACACACAGGTTTTGTTTATTTTATTTTTATTTTTAAAATCTCCGCAACTGCAGCCGCAAATCATCACACGTGTTGAAGTCGGCTAACTAGCTAACAGCACTTTACACACCAAGAGTCAAAAAAAAAAAAAACACCAGCAGGCATGAGATGATGTCGGAGGGGGGGGGGGGACACCTCCATCTCCACACCTGGTGTGTGTGTGTGTGCACCTGTACCTGCCTGGATAGTTAGTGTAGTAGTTAGTGGTGGTGTGAGTTAATTACCAGTCTTTATAAAGAAAAGTCAAACCGAGGGTAAATGGCTCCCTGTTGGACAGAAAAGGCACTACAGAGAGGGTGGGTGCCATTACTTCTGCCTCCAGCTATGTACTGAGTTTAAATCCGGATTAAAGAGCAAACCGGGATTAATTAATGATTTTGGTCACGTGACTGATTTCTGTAGACTGGTGGGACAGTAAATACAGCAGGTCGCAGGAAAGCCATAAAAGGTGTGAGGGGTTGTGTGTGTGTGTGTAGGGTTGTGTGTGTGTGTGAGGGTTGTGTGTGTGTGTGAGGGTTGTGTGTGTGTGTGTGAGGGTTGTGTGTGTGTGTGTGAGGGTTGTGTGTGAGGGTTGTGTGTGTAGGGTTGTGTGTGTGTGTGAGGGTTGTGTGTGTGTGTGTGTGTGAGGGTTGTGTGTGTGCTGTAACACTGCCACATTGCTTAAAGGTTTTAAAAATACAGTTCATAATTATTTTATTATTATTATGCATTATTTTATTGTTAAATGACATTTAGTGCGTTTTAGTTCGGCGCCGAATCGACGAACTCGATGCAGAATGTCTCCTGTAGCCTGGAAGTTGTCGCTAAAAAAAAAGAAATAAAAAAAAAAAGTAGATTAGAAACGATGTTTCTTTTTAGCCCCGGCCCGTAATCGATTGCCGTAAGCCCTGTTCGGATGGGATTAGTTTATCAGCAGGAAGTCTGTAATAAATATTTTATTCGTCTCGTCCGGAGAGCGACAGAGCGACTACGACAGAACCGAGTTCCCCGCAGGTTGTTTTCTTTCCTACGAGCCGCGGTGTTTGCGTCATTAGATATTCAAGGACCTGGCAGTTATTATTTATAGAAAAATAAAAGTCGGTGATATTGTAGGTGTCTGTGAATATAAAGTGATGCTGTAAACCTGCAGCTC
>CM074928.1:2475299-2485435 GCA_037576815.1 Pangasius larnaudii | reverse complement strand
ACACAAATCCCCACAGCCGCACTCCAACATCTAGTGGAAAGCCTTCGCAGAAGAGTGGAGCTCATTATAACAGCAAAGAGGGGAATAAATCTGGAATGAGACGTTCAACAAGCACGTATGAGTGTGATGGTCAGGTGTCCACAAACATTTGGGCATATAGTTATTTAACGAGTTGGAAAAATGAAACTGCACTCTCAGAAAAGTGTGCCAGATGATGTCGTGAGATCCCGACCACTCGTTTTTGATCGTCTTGGACACTCGAGTGAAGTCTCTGAAATGTCCCGCAGGTGATTTCGGCGCGTAAAGGCGAGTTCGAGACGGGGTTTGAAAAAGGAGGCCAGACGCGAGAGCACGCCATGCTGGCCAAAACGGCGGGAGTCAAACACCTCATCGTCCTTGTGAACAAAATGGACGACCCCACTGTGAACTGGAGCTTGGAGAGGTGAGAGTACCCTTGTGCCTTTCTGCGTATGGACTCATGTACTTGATTAAGGAGGTTTAATCTTCTGAAGCTGTGTCATTTCATCAATGTTGTGAACGTTTCTCCGCAGATACGAGGAGTGTAAGGAGAAACTGGTGCCATTTTTGAAGAAGGTGGGCTTCAACCCCAGAAAAGACATTCATTTCATGCCATGTTCAGGACTGACAGGGGCCAACCTGAAAGAACCAGCGGAGCACTGCTCCTGGTACACGTAAGTGGAGAACAAACACCTCATACGTCGCACCACAGCGCACTTGGATTCTCAAATCTGATTGGTTGATTAATTTGCCATAACAGCAGCTTCAAATCGCAGGTTCATATTAATGCATATTAATGCGCGCTTTCTGAGGCGTTATCGTTTCTATAGCGACAGCTTACCCTAGTTGATTATTTTCCTATAACAGCACACCTGTTTTTGTGCTGGATTTTGTGTTCCTTACATAATTCACTGACACCAATTATCACGGTTTAATTGCTTTTCTGAAATCTCTTGCTTTGTGTAACTAATAACGCCGTCTCGTGTGTTTACAGAGGATTACCGTTCATTCCACACCTGGACAGTTTGCCAAATTTCAGCAGATCCAGCGACGGACCAGTCAGGTTACCGATCGTAGATAAATACAAGGTGAAGATTTTTTTAAAAATCTGTTTAAAAAATTTCTCATATTGTTGTTTTTCCTCACTGAATTAAGTGTGATTCACTGTTTATGTTGAGATTTAATGCTTTGTAGTGAATATTTATTTAGTGATGTATAATTAGCACTCGCTAATTAACTTTAGCTCGCCAGTTTGCTCAGGCCATCAAACCGAAACGCACAGTTTTGATAACGAGCCAGAGACTTTTCACTGCTCACTTTTACATCAAAAGTCACAATTAATTCAGAAATTGTACTGCAGATTGTGACCACAAGAAGTGTAGCGCATTCTTACTTTTAATATAACTTCACTCTGTATAATCGCAGCCATTTTGTGAACCGAATAGGGGACTGACTGACTGATTACTATTGATAATCGACTGCACTAATACTCTTGGTTACATACGATATAGATACAGCTTCAGCAAGCAGCAGTGCTTGTTGGGTTTCCTCCCTGTCATGCTACCTCATAGATGTTGGCTAGCTAGCTAGCTAGTTTATCTCGACACCAAGTGTTGCTAAAATTATCAAAAAATTAGGATTCCTTGCTCTTAAATACCGTGAGGCATCTCCAGAGCAGGGAGAGGAGGTGTCTATGAGATTAATGTGCATCAGAAAAGCATAAACGTGGTATGTTTTCTGCCAGTTTCAGCAGAATCAGTCGTTTATAGTGACCAGAACAGAAAAAAAATCAATGCTAGTGTTGTATTCTAATGATTTTGATCTTCTCCAGGACATGGGCACTGTGATTTTGGGCAAGTTGGAGTCCGGATGCATCAGCAAAGCCCAGCAGCTTGTAATGATGCCCAACAGGGTAAGCTCATCTCATCTTCACAATAAAGCATCTCCTGTAGCGTGTGGTGCAAATATGACCACTGGAATATTACATACCTTGTGCAAAATAAGTATTTAATATTTAATATGTTTAGTGTTGAAGTGTTAATACAATTCCATGCTAATATATTAGAAACTGTGAAACAAGGTTGGTGATATTTTTGCACATTAGTACTGCTTGTACGTTCTTCCGAGTGTGTATAAATGCTCCTTCTGTCGCTCGTGTGTGTGTGTGTGTGTGTGTGTGTGTAGCACACCGTGGAGGTGCTGAGCCTGCTTTCGGATGATGTAGAGACGGACGACGCGGGACCCGGGGAGAATCTGAAGCTTCGACTTAAAGGCATTGAGGAAGAGGAGATCCTGCCCGGCTTCATCCTGTGCACTCCGGAGAACCTCTGTCACTCGGGACGCACCTTCGACGCTCAGGTAAAAGCGAGTCTGTTCAATTATTTTGCTGATTATCTTAAAGGCGAGTCATCTGCCAGAGGCAGGGGCTACGTCCCAAACAGCAAAACAAAGTCATACCCGAACATACCACTCGTTTTACAGCACGAAGTGGCCGCCGCCCTGAACGTCTAACTATTCGGTTTCAGTGTAGCCGCACACCATTTCGTCATTCCATTGTACTCGCAAAATTCCGAGTTGATTTTCCAGAGTGCTTCGGCTCGGAAAAACATGGATGCCCAGAGCAAGGTCATGTTTGTATGGCTAGTGTCTGAATTTGAAGAGGGTAAATAAATAAATAAATAAATAAATATGAGAGATGACATATAAGATGGGTCAGCTGTCTTGTTCATCTTTGTGCATAAAAAATGATCTGTCACAATGGTCTCTTTGCGTTAGTGACATTTAGGATGATAACAGATCAATATAATTCCGTAACAGATGTAAATATATATGAAGCTGTTAAAACACTGCCTCAGAACAGAAAAGCTCAAAAGTTTTATCAAAGGGAAATTTTGTTTCATTTTTGGAAATTTGGAAATTTTCTGCCGTTTTGTTGTGACAAAACATCGTATGGAAGTTGTGCGAGTTCCCTACCTGGAATTCTGAGTTAAATTCCGGGTAAAAGTTGGGTTTTTCCGAGTTATGATACACTCGAGTAGTACTGAGCACGTTATTTTGTTTTTATTAATGCGAGCGGCAGTGGGATATAAAGATTGTTTTGTCTGTTTAAAACCTTTTTTCTTTTCTTTTTTGTTTTCAGATCGTTATCATCGAACACAAGTCCATCATCTGCCCAGGGTACAACGCAGTCCTGCACATTCACACCTGCATCGAGGAAGTGCAAATCACGGTAAACACTACATTACCCATAATCCTCTGTAGACTTCACTCTCCAGTATTCCGTCTTCCCTTAAATCGCCACAGCTGTAACGTTCAGGAAACCAACATGGAGGTCTTATCTTTGGTGTATTAATAAATAACGTTGCCATGCTGTTGTGTGTGTGTGTAATGTTTTAAAATTTATTTTCAGTTCAGCAGGAAAAAAACATGAAGTCTACATGGCCCGGTGGTTACGTACAAAATAATACACAAAAGAGCTTAATCATACAGAGTAGAACAAAAATAATGATTATAAACTATATATATATGAGTGTGTGTGTGTGTGTCTGTGTGTGTAGGAAAATCCACATGGCTCAAGGGCCAGCTGTAAAACTAAGAGCTTCATGTTGAGATATTACAAGTCAATCTTTTCCTAGAAACATCAGGACGGGTTGCCAGATCTTGTAAAATTGTGCTGTACAGAATTATTTTATTTATTTTTTTTAAGAGTGCAGATTCTCAAAGTATGTGCTCTCTTATCCACTGATTAAATACAGATGGAAATTTCAGTTTTTGTTGCAGTGTCGGTTCATGTGGGGTGTGTGTTGTGTTGTTTTGTGGTGTTTGTGCAGGCCTTAATTTGTTTGGTGGACAAGAAGACGGGTGAGAAGAGCAAGACACGACCTCGCTTCGTCAAACAGGACCAAGTGTGCATCGCTCGCCTTCGGACCGCCGGGACCATCTGCCTCGAGACATTCAAAGACTTCCCTCAGATGGGCCGGTTCACCCTGAGGGACGAAGGTCAGTACTACGTGTACGGAGTGTACACCGTACACTCACCGACCGCTTTATTAGGAACACCTGCTCGTTCATGCAAATATCCGATCAGCAGTGTGGCAGCAGTGTTCACGTCAAGCGTCAGAATGAGGGGGAAAATGTGATCTCAGTGACTTTGACTGTTTTATGGTTGTTGGAACAAGTTTCAGAAGTTGCTGATTTCCTGGGACTTTTTCTCTAGAGTTTATACAGAATGATGCGAAAAACAAAAAAACATCCAGAGAGCAGCAGTTCTGTGGGAAGGGTTGATGAGAGAGGTCATAGGTCAGGGTGGTTCGAGCTGAAGGGAAGACTACAGGAACTCAAATAAGCACTCTTTACAGCCGTGGTGAGCAGAAAAGCATCCTGGAATGCACGTGTCGAACCTTTATGCGAACATTACGCTTCTCCTGCACCACTTGCCTGGTGAACTAGCTAACAAAGCTAGCTTGTCTGCCTCTATACTGTATATACTGTAGTGTGTGTGTGTGTGTGTGTGTGTGTGTGTGTGTGTGTGTGTGTGTGTGTCTAGGTTCAAAGCAATCTTTTTTTTTTTTTCTTGCTTTAGATTATAACTTTCTGGAGTTTTCCTTTTTTTTGTGTGTGTCTCTTGCAGGAAAGACCATTGCTATTGGGAAAGTGTTGAAGCTTGTTGCTGAGAAAGACTGAAAAGCTCGGTGCGCGAGTGTGTGTGTGTCGTGGAGAAGCCGAACATGGAGGAGAGGTGGGCGTTGCGGCAGGAGCAGCACGTTTCCCAGCCTCCCTGCCCTCCCGAAGAACCAGCTCACAAACGCAAAACAACAACTTCTCTAACAAGAAATTTGTTTTTAAGCAAAGAAAAAAAAATTAAAGAAAAGAAAAGAAATCGAGTCCACACGTTGTCAGCTTTCTCATATTGAGAGCTCAGCAGTGCCATTTTGTTTTTCCAGTCTCCCTTCACCAGACTCACAGAAGATGGTTGTGTTTATTGTTTTGTTTTTTTTTTGTTTTATTTTGTTTTTTTTTGTTTTTTTTTTTTCCCACCAGAGGAATACAGTGTGCAGCGAAGACGCCATTATAATAAAGATGTGGACCAGAGTTCGCTTGTGTAACAGTAAAGTTTGAAATGATTTAACCAGTCAAAGCCGGAAAAATAATTAAACATCAGTATCTCGGTCGTATTGTCTCCCTTCGCTTATACACACACACACACTTTGGTTTCTCTGCTCATAGCGTTCTTGCAGAGCGCACGAGCGCACTCACGTGTTATTAAAGCAAACTTCTATGACAATAAAAATATTAAATTGGGGAAGTTCTAAGATTTCTGTTGCATGGACTGAATTTCTTTGATTGTGAGTGCGTCTCATAAGGAATGTTCTCATACTAAATCATCATAGCATAACTTTTTCTTTTTCTTCTTTTATATATATATATCACAGTGCGTTACTCCCATTAGTGATGATAACTGACATTGATAAGTGATATAGAGTGGCAGGTGTTTGGTGTATAGGATACTGAAGTGCACAGAATCAAGCTTTGTACCGTTGAAAGTCCAAATTGTAAATAACATATATGGCATGACACGTTTTATTAATAATTTTTGCACTTATGAATATATTTATTCTATAACACAGGGACTTGCACACTGTGCAAACTTCAGTCCTGTCAAATTTGAGTGAATTCTTTCCAAACATCGCTGTTTTTCAGCTCATTCATGGTTATCGGATTTGTTTTTCGTTTTAGTTCATTGCCATTATTATTATTATTATTATTATTATTATTATTACGGTGTAATGTTTTACATGCTCTGTATTGCTAAAGGTTTGTAAACAGTTGTAAACATTATGATGTTCTATTGAACGTCCCATTCCAGATTTATTCCCTCTTATTTACTCTTATAATATCCTCCGCTCTTCTGCAAAGGCTTTGCGTGGCCGTGGGGATTAGTGTTCATTCGGCTACAAGAGCAAGTCGAGTCAAGTAGATCTTTTGTTCTCATCACAGCTATACGGTGAGATGAAATAACGTTTCTCCTGGACCAAAGGTGCACGATACAGGTATGAAAAAAGGACAGGCACATAGACTGTGTTGGTGCTGAGATCAGGCAGAGGTGGAACTAGCACTAGGCAACCGCCTTGGGGCCCCTGAAGCCAAAGCTCCCCTAAAATGCATATCCATTTTATATATATATTTGTAATTGTTAATGCTAAATAATGTATGCTGAAGATTTAAATATTGATGTTAAAACAATGAAGAAGGGTCCTATTCCTATATTTGCCTAGGGCTCTGTGCAGGACGCTCAAGTTCTTCAACTCCAACCTTCTCAAACCATGTCTTCATGGAGCTGGATTTGTGCACAGCGAAGATATTCTAGACACAGTTGTGTGCTTATAAAGGTTGTGGCAACCGTTTGTGGAAGGCTCACATGTGGGTGTGATGGTCTGGTGTCCACATACTTTTGGCCATATGGTGTGTTTTATGGGATTGCTGCTGTTCACCATCTCATACAGCTCTATACAGTTTATATACAGTAGGTGTGAAAGGTTTTGCACAAATCTATCTGAATATCAAACGAGTGAAGTTTCCATGATTGAGAAGTCAGAGGCAAGAAACACACTCTGAGCAGATAAAATGTATTTTATTCCTCATGTGTTTACACTTACAAACACCTTCATCAGCTATTTTAAAAGGAAATTCGTTTCATCAGAACGAATCGACTCGCTAATTCGGAGCTTTGAGTCGACTCCTACATGTAAGCCGTTTATTTTCTTTTCTTTTTTGTAGATGTAGGCAAGTGTAAGACTTCATTAAATCATTTCATCCATAGTTAAAAACAGAAGAACAATCACTGTCCATAATATCTCAAACGTTGTCCTGTGTATATAAAAAAACAAAACAAAACTGAAAGAGTCGACTCTTCTTGGTGAGCTGAATCAATTGTTCTGACTCATGAACCGAGTCGGATTCCCAGCACCAGCAGCAAGGCCTTCTGGGAAAGTCTAACGTGAAAAGTCTACATGAACATGAACAAGAGTTTTGAAGTAAAACTAATGAAATTCAGAATGAATCTTATGTAGGTGACTCTCTTTTGCCTGCCATATCGCATAAAGATTTCTGACATTTCACATTACTACCTCTTCTGCTGTGCTTTGAATCTTTGTAACTTTGTCAATGTTGTTATTTAAAACAGGCTTCAGGATTCAGTAGTTTAATATAATAGTATCATAATATTTGACCAAACACTGCTAAGCTGTTCATTATAAGTCCCGATTCTGTAAATAAATAAAAATAAAAACTACGGTATTTGATCGCCGGCGCCTGCAACCGCTTTTCTCAGCCTTGCCACTGATCTAACCAATCAAATCTCTCCCCTGAATGACACGGCATTACGAATGGTCCAATGACAATCGTCCTTGACGTGAACCAGGAAATGAACAAACATTGGTCGATCTCCAAGCCATGGAGTTGTCGTGATTTTTCTGGCGTATGAAATGAAGCTCGCAGGATCACGCGGCAGTCTTTCAGTCGTCGCACGAGCGGACATCAGATTCTGGGAGAAGAATTGAATCGAAGCGTTTTTTTTCTCTCTCTCTCACTCTATTGTGTAAAAGGGTCTGGATTTTTACTGACTTGTTTTTAAAATTCTTATCACTAAAACAGTATTAAAACCTAAATCTGAACGGGAATATCAAAACCAGAAAAGGTTTCTGTGTTTTGTTCAGGTTTGGGCGTCAAAGCAGAAGTCGGGAAAATTTGTAAAGTTTTGGTAAGTCGCGAGCGCTTCTTTAGCTTCAACGGCTAACAGTTTTACAGCAGCGGTTTAACTGACAAAAAAAAACTGTAACGAAATACAATTAAATCCGATTTTAACAAAGAATTGGTGTAACATGACAACATAAAACATCTTCTTAAAGTCTTAACTTACGCTTACTTTGAAAAATTAAATAAAAAACCCGTAGTTTTTAGTGTTGAGACTTAAATTCAAGTCTGAATCTTTTAATCTAGAAAGTCACTTAACTGTATTAAATATTAAAATAAATAAATAAATAAACACAAAGTTGCTAAAAGTGTGAGTCATGATGTATTAAAGAGATGTAGTCTAAATCACAAGTGTTTAAATTAGTCAGAATGGTAGTGAAGTGCAGTAATGCTGTATTACACCTTTTTTTTTTTAAAGGAAAATAAAAACAATTTTAATTGGACATTAAAAATTACTTGCTGAAATTTTTGAGTATATTTTATTTATGTTTCTGTCAGATTTGCTCAGGTGTCTGTACCTGCCTCAGTTTAATATTGTGAAAACAGATCTGGTTTAAATGTCAGACTGGAGTTCAGGAATTAACTGGAATTAATTTAATATACACTTGTTTTTAAATTTCTAAGCGGATATTTCATTGTTTTCTGTCATCAGTGCACGAAACTTTTACCTTAATGTGCCCCTGAAATCAGAATTGGTGTTTCAGACCATAAAAATAGTTCTAGAGATACTTTTCATTTTTAAATTTAATACTTTGTCACTTATGAGAAAAGATTTTCAGTTTCAGTGACTCATCCTGTACTAGTCTTGTGTTCGTCCAATTAAACGCTCTCTAGACTGTAGATGTCCCGCCCCCCGGGGGGCGTGTCTTGCTCAAGAGTAGCAGTTCTTTCTCAGCAAACATGGTTCGTCAGTGCGTACAATTCGCAAAAACTCCGTCCTCTTCAGAAACGAATGAACTCCAGCTGATCCTATCCGAGGAATGTTTGGAGTTTATTCATGTGGAAGAGGGTGGAGTTTGTGCGAGTCGGTGGTCATGTGACGCTGTAGTTCCCGTCGAACGTTTTACGTCGTAACCGCAGAAAAACACACGGCGTCTCGTCGCTCCGGTTAACGTAGGTGAAGTCGGAAGTGAGAAATCCTCTACGGTCGTCGTTAAACCTTTCGCCGTACGTGTTTAGCTAGTTCACTAAACTATTATCGGCGTAGATTCAGCGGGGGTGTGGCAGGGCGTCTGTCGAACGCTATTGGCTGTTGTGTAAATCAATCAAACGCCATCACAGACCGTCGCTCTTTGTGACTTCCTGCTTCAGACGGAAAATACGTCAACGTACGGAAGCGAAGCACAGCTCTCAGGCCATTTCATCGGAAGTTTTTATTTTAATTCCTTTTTACAGAATTCATGTTTATTCTGTCTGTTCCAGAAGAACCGTCTCATCGTCCTGGACAGAAATGAGTGACTCCAAACCGCCGGCGTTTTCGTCCGTCGAAGAAGAGAGGGATTACTGGAAGGACAGAGCGGCTCAGCACCAGCAGAGGTGCAGCAGGAAAACGTTTCTCAGATTTAATGCAAATTTTGTTTTTTATTTTTTACGATTTTTTTTACAAAAGATGAATATTTCTAGCATTACAGCGTCTCATTTGAGTTCAAACATCTTCCATAGAGATCTAACATTAGTTAAACTGTCAGCTTATTTTGTACTAAATATAACTGTGGGAATAAAAAAAAAAAAAGTTCCCGATACGGATCTTTAGAAGATGTGTCCTCCTAAATATCAGACCGAACAGACTTTATCTCTACGATAAATTTGACAATAATATTAAAACACTGCTCATCGGCACATACTTACAACCTGCCAAGACTCTGACTTCAACCTGTGTGTGTGTGTGTGTGTGTGTGTGTGTGTAATGTGCAGCATTTAAAAAAATTAAAAATAAAATTGACTTAAATTATAGACTGAAATTTCTTGTGCTGCGCTCTGATCTACGTTTTGTGTTTATCTGAATACTGCGCTAGTTTATATGTTACGTGTTTCTGTTGACTCTAAGCGTTCTTTAGTTGTTGAGAATCGTGTTAAACACAAAATGTATTGCGATTTTCAGGGCTGATGAGGCTCAAGACGAGCTGCAGGAGTTCCAGCAGATGAGTCGAGATTACGAAGCCGAACTGGAGACCGAACTGAAGCAGTGTGAAGCGCGAAACCGCGAACTCCTCGCAACCAACAACCGGCTACGCGCGGAACTGGAAGGCTTCAAGGTACGGGTCGAACGATATGTCACCATCACCATTTATCGGTATTATAGGAGTCCAGATGTCCTGTGATCGGTATTATAGGAGTCCAGATGTCCTGTGATCGGTATTATAGGA
>CM074928.1:2374572-2385432 GCA_037576815.1 Pangasius larnaudii | reverse complement strand
GGATGGGTTAAATGCAGAGCACAAATTCTGAGTATGGGTCACCATACTTGGCCACAAGTCACTTCACTTCACTTCAAATACTGAGGCTTGGGACTCTGGACTTGGCCCAGACTTTATGGCTTACATCTCACTATAGACTAGACTTGGAAGCTGCTGCTTAGGCCTCTGATTTTAACTACGGGTTGCAACTCTGTACTAAACTCAGATCCTACAGTTTAGGGCTCTGGACTCAACTCAGATATTTCCACTTGGGACTCTGGACTCAGACTGGGTTAAACTGTTTGGGACTCGTCACAGAGTCTACTGTTTCAGCCAAAAGGAAGTGGTTCAGGTTACTGTATGTGGCTTGGGACTCTAGACTTGAATCAGACTATACGACTGTGGTCTAGACTTAATACAGATTCTGTGGCTTGGGACTCTGGACTCAACCTCTTATAGCTTGGGGCTCTGGACTCAACTAAGGAACTACAGTTTGGGACTCTAGACTTATCTCAGACTCTGCAGCTTAGGACTTTGGACTCAGTGTCTGGAGCTTGGGGCTCTTCACTCAATTCAGGCACTACAGGTTGAGACTTAGTAGACTTAACTCTTACTCTATGGCCTCTGGAATTGACTCGGTTTTTCACTGTAGAGTATAGGGAGTCAGGTGGCAGTTTCAGTGGAAACACCCAGGAAGAAAATGTATTCGCTTACTCACCACATCAGTCTAAAATAGTCAGACTGGGATTTTAAACTAAAGCACAAAATAACTAAATGGGAATCTTTTTTGTAATTGATGTATAGTGTAAACATGCACATTATAAATGAATCCATAATAACCATCACAGTCAAATCTGGAAGAATTGCAAGTGACTGCAAGTCTCACCGAGATGCAGTGTCATAAAAGTTTTGTTTTGTTCAAGGCTTGTTATCTTAGCAACCAAATGTGAAATTTTATTTGATGTGGTTGCATTATGAATACTCTCTTTTCAATAGCAGGTACTTATACACAACGTCCCACCCAGAAACAGCACCCCAACTGTGATAAGGATTAACTGTTCAGACAGTATAGCCTGTAATCACCTTTAAATAAGTGCTAATGTTCCTCCACCATCCAGCACACAAAGTCATTTACTATATTTTACTCTACATTTTTCATCAGCACACCAGATTTGCAGGCTTCTTGATGATCTGGAGTGCTTTTATAAAAGAAATGCAACATAAACATGTCTGGACATATTTAGTTAAATTATTGTCAGACTTTGATCTGTATCTCATATTTATCTTCTTTTCCTCTCTTCTACCTTTTTCCGTCTAAAAACCTCAGTGATATGTTTTGCACTATTCATTACCAAGCATAACAAGTGTTTGTTGTGACTGTTGAAAAAGCTGTACCTGAGGACGGGAAAGTTGTTGTGTCTAAAATACCTTACCAAAGAAACATCTGTGGGTGAATACACCTTTTCGTAAACCAGCCACAGGGCATGAGGCAGGGATCCATTCTGGATGGGATGCCAGTCCATCGCAGAGGCCAGTCCATCATAGCAAGTTCAAGCTTGGGACCCAGACGTCTCAAAGCAACCACACTGACAAAAACAAAAGACTAAAAAAGCTTGAAGTGTCACCACTGTGGAAGAGCAGGTCAGACAAAAAGCACAGGGCAATTCAGAGATCCAGGAGTGTTGGAAAGGTTGGGAAGGTGGGGATGATTCCAAGGGGCCAACTGCAGGTTGGGTTGGGGGTCTAGTTGAGCCACAGAGAAGAATGATTGCTGATTGAATGTTAGCCCACAGCCATATCATAACCTATCATGACCCCTAAAATTTCTACTATCCAGGGATCAGGACACAGATGATATAGATGTAAAAACATCAGAAACAATCTCCACGACTGAATCTCCCATTCAACAAGGAAACTAATCCCTCTCTACAGCTTCTGGTAGCGGCCTTAAAAGCTGAGATTTGATGCAACCAACAATCTCTATGATCCTGGAGAAGAATGAACTACTGTATGAAAGCATGCAAGCAAAATACAATTTCCTTTGAGTTGTGAATAAAGGGAAGCTCCAGGACATATCCTTAACAAAGACACATAACTGGGTGTCCTTCTGTGAAAAAATGCATTTTACCCCCAAGCAATATCTCCCCTGACTACAGGGAGGTTGTCAGGTTTCCAAAGGTAATTACAAATGTAAAGCCATGACAGATGTAGTACAGAATACAAGTTCAGAAATAAATTGCAAAATAAAATTATTAAAAGGGCAAGGGTTGCCTATTCACTGTCACCTACTAACTAAAGAACATATATTTACATATAATCCTTTTAATTCCCATGGAAAAAAATACAGCATAAAAAGCACTAGTAAAACAACAGCATGAAACAGGAATTTAAAATGCTTTCAGACGCTCTTTGTGATGCACCTGCGTAGAGAATCACACTGAAATAGAGAAACACCAGAAAGATTACACCCCCCCCCCCCCCCACTCACACACCCCCCACCCCTTCACTGTTTGTGCATGATTATGATGGATTCATGACAGATTCACAAAGAAGTCTGGAGTTTGGCCAGACCTTTCAGAAAGTATCACAAAGATTCCTGAAATATTTAGCCCTTGACAGATAGATAAGGATAAAATGGTAAACCGATTCAACAAAGTATGTTGGAATCTATGTTCATATTGAAGTTCATATGGAGTTTGTTTGATTTCTGCATTACAGCTTTTCTCTTAATGTTATTCTTGAGGTGTTTTACATAACCGTTTAACTATCGCCACCTACTGGCCTGGTGGCTCATGTGAGTGTTTTCAAATTGTTTTTGCATTTTCATGTGGATGTATTTTAGAAAAAGTAGGGTTCAAATCTATGTTTTCAATATATGTGTGTGTGTGTGTGTGTGTGTGTGTGTGTGTGTGTGTGTGTGTTGGGGAGGGGTGTGGGGGTGTGGGGGGTGAGACAGGGCCTCTGTAATACCTGTAGCACATAAACAGTTTCATAAAACAATAAAATGAGTCATTATTTTAAAAAATATACAATTCCTCATTCAAAATTTAAGTCTCAGAAACCTGAGTTTGAAGCTGAAACTACATCAGCATGTCGACATGCGTGTGTGATGATTTAGACCTGCAGTTTTGACAATGCTAAACCAAAGGCTGTAAGCGTTCATTTCTTGCTGGCTACATTAGTCTCATATCTTCAGTACAGCACTAAAGAAGCCAATTTCAAGCACTAACCATATCTTGGTGTATGGACTACAGTTGTGTGTACAGTGTGTGCATTTGATGTTTCTCCATTTAATGTTTAATAGTGCTTCTGAATGTTAAATAGTGCTATGCTCGACCTCAGATTCTGGGCATCGAAAAGACAATTTTGAAAGGCCGAATCTGACACTATTAAAAATGTAATAAATGCATGGTATGGTGTCCACATATCATGTCCATGAGAGGCTCAGGTGCTGTACTGGGAGCAACTGGTTCCTGCAGGGATTCTTCCACTGTGATTAACAATTAATTATTTCTACTTTGCACAATCACAGGATGTAAGTTTTAAAAATTAAAAAAGATAAAAGGAATCGGGGTACATACCTTCACTTTAAAGATGCACTTTATTTTGATGTTCTGCAACTGGCCAATTTGATTAATCTTTAATTATATAGCATGACAACCAATTGTGGGACCGCATGCTCCAAGAATAAATATGCAGCAACAGCAGAAATGTATTTATTTATGTTTTTATTTGTATTACATTATGTATATATGTATATATGAATAGCAAACCCCCTGAGATGACATGAGGAAGAAATCTTGAGAGGAACCAGACCCCAAAGGGAACCCATCCTCTTCTGGGTGTCTTCTGGATTAAAGACAAACAGTACCAAGTGTGTTGAAAGGATGTTCAGTATGATCAGATTGTGAATAAGAGTTCTGTAAAATAGTGACTGTAAAATAACAGAAGCAGCCCAGAGACTGTCAAGCAAAAGCACAGTGATACACCAAATATGGAGGTTATGGAGACTGAATATATTAAAATGAATGTTGCTTAATTAAACCAAGTGCAGCAGTCACACCAAAACACTACAGCCATGTTCTTTAAGTTTCACTGGTTTTGACACAAAAACTCTTATACAATACATGCCTATTAGCTATATAATCACAGATTTGTACAAGTTGTAGGTAGGTGAGTCTGTCATTTTTTTTTAAAGATTACATTTGACCAATTAACAATATTTAGTATGACAAGCTCCACCCAGTCATCCCTGTTCTGTAGAAAAGTTCCCGGTCTGGCACAAGAATCAAAACCAGCCTTGGTCCCCACAATGGAAATACTCCTCAAGTTCCTGAAAAAGTGTGTTTTTGAAGAAGTGGTAGCTCAGTGGTTAAGACGTTGGCCTTCTGATCGGAAGGTTGAGAGTTCAAATCCCAGCTCTGCTACGCTACCACTGCTGGGCTCTTAACCATTAACTGCTTGGATGTATGAATGAGGTAATTGTAAGCTGCTCTGGATAAGAGCGTCTGCCAAATGCTATAAATGTAAATAAATGTTTCAAGACACATCAACACCAAGGGATGTCTCACAGTGGAATTTAAAATGGAGAACACACATCAATTATGCCTTGTCCTATAATAAGCAAGCATGTAGTCAGTTTATGTAACCATCTTATGAATTGTGGGAAAAAGACTATGTGTAACACCATCACAGTAAATTTCCTGTTGGTCTAAATTTTCAAACTTGTGGTCTTTCACTCTCGCCGTCTGACCGCAACTGTCTGTTAAAGCTGTGCAGAATGGTCATGGGTCACACACCAGAATGTCTGAAAACACACTCAGCTTCTCCAGACTTGACTGCAGTCTGCTGCAAGAACACAATGGAGCTCTCAGTTTGGGACGAAAACCAGGCCACCGACGCACACTGACATAATTTAAGTATCAAAAAAAAAATAATTATAATATTGAGAATTGTAGTTAATTCTAGTGATGTGTGAGTTTTTCAAAGTTGAGTCCGGGAAGCCTAGCCCTGAGTTAGGTGTTGTCTTTCACAAAAGTTATTATAGTGTGTAAAATCATAACCCCCCATTATCTATATAAATTATTATATATATTGCTGAGTTCTTATGGATGTTCTTCTGTTTGACTCGTCCCTTGAATCGAATAGGTTGTACATTTTTCTTTTACATTTAAGGAAAACACTCTGAAACACATCAAATTTAAAAAAAAAAAAGTTTATTTTGAAGTATTTATGATGTGTTTAGCTATTCTTTTGCTACATCATTGGTTGGTGCTGTATTTTCGTTATCCCGTGAGAACTTAGTGGTTGTGTGCTGCACTGATATCACAGGGGGACATTGTTCATGCTAGCACAGTTTCAGTGGCGTTTATTAGGGAAAAAAAGTTTAAAGGATTCCTAACGCAAGGAATAATGGTCAGGTTTTGCTCCTAAAAACCAAAGAGCAAGAACTTCTTTTCTCACTCACCTTTTTCCAGCAACGTTTAATGTAACATTAATGAGAAATCCAGTATAGCAGTAGTGGAGATATTGGTGCTACTGTTGGACTCAAAGTCCCAGAATGCAGTGCAGCTTTATGATGGAGTTTTACACACTGAGTTGCGGCAGAAACTTGTCTCGGCTAGTTAGCGATCTATGACATGACAAGCACAATGGCATTGATGGCAGTATTAGCATGAAAGTAGAAGCTTTTGAAACTGCTCTGTTTGGATCAGGATTAAAGCGCTGCTGCATCACTCTCTTTAGGTTAGGATGAAGCGAGAGCTAAATCCCACCACACCAATATCAGCAGGCAAAAGTCAAAAGGCATTGAGTTGACCAAAAAGATCAACTCAGAATTTTGTTATGCAATAACGCTTGGATGCTGTTCTGGCTCATCTCCTTTTTTGTTGTTCCAGGCTTCCTTTCCTTGTGGTTCTTGCACAATCTCCAAGTATTAATAGTTGCACTAAAAGTGACTAGTGGATGGATGTACATTATTTGAGACATGGCCAGGTTGTTTCACACACGCTGCTCAGGTTGTCATAACTAAATTTTTTGTTAGTTTTTTCTAAGGTGTAGAGAGTTTTAAAGACATTTATATTTTATCTCGCTTATTTACACTTAATGCTCTTCTCATCAATCTCACCAGTTGAACAGCCCTTAAGATGGCAGCAGAGTTTCAAGTAAGGGAGAATAAAGTGTGGTGAAGTAGACGAGAGTAGATACCAGGGTACTTTATCACTTAGAGGCTCATGTTTTCCATGCAGTCTGCAAGTTCTCTAAATTTATTATAGATTTTTAGTTGCATGGGTTTCCAAGTTTTGTTGGGGTTTTTTTAAACCCATTTTCAAGGGTTTGAATTCTCAGCAACAGTAATTTAGCTGAGAATTCAATAATTCTCTATTTAAATGTGCAGATAATTCTCCAGTTTTCATTCATGCATTGTCAAAAGTCTATATTAATATATGTATTTTGTCATATTTTTAAATGTCCCCTGTTTGTGCTGTGTCTTGAACAAAAGAATTGGCCTTTCTTATGACTTGTATTTTGAAATGACTTGCTAGATGTGACTGGAAGTCAACTCCACTACATCTTAGCAGCACTGACTTGCTACCAAAGTTTTGACACTTCTTTTAACAAAATATTTAAAATGTGGCGTAAGGGCTCCCAAGTGGTGCAACCGAAAAGCTTTTGCTTTTTGAGTTGTAAATGGGGAATTTAAAAAAAAAAAAAAAAGTAGTACATGCTGATCTGTTACACCAGTCGTCTATGGAATTTCACTGACCTACAGTTTAGCACTAATTCTTATCGTAGGTCATATTGCTAGCATAATTTTTGTTAAAATAGCATAAACAACTAGACGTAAACGTGTTTCCTGCTGGTCTAAAGGCATGTAAAAATTAACCTGTTGTGTGAACATGTACTTTAGGACTGGAGATCCATGAAAAATGAGTCACTGTAATTTGAACAGGTTCCTGTTGTTGAAATGGTAGTTTGGGCTGGTCTTAAAATAGAATAAATACAAAACCCCCACATTGTTTCAGTATTAATCAGGCGATTTATTATTTAGCTATTTATTAATTATATGTATGTGTGCCCCTAGCATTGAAGAAAGACAAAATAACTGGAGAACATCTGAGGAATGAAATACTGAAGGAGTTGATGGCAGGATGAGATCTACAGTGAGTTATGGCATACTGTAGACAAGCCTTTTTAGACCGATAGACTTTAAAGCTGATTTTTTTTTAATTAAATGGTAAATGTGTGTGTGTTGATAAGAATAAAAAATGTTGAATAACCTTTATTTTAATTTCAAAGTGACATAGAGAGAAAGCTTCGATAACAGGAGAAGAAGCATAGAACCATTTAAAAAAAAAACCATAAAACTCTCAAGCAGAGTAGTGCACAGACTATTTAAAAAAAAAATCCCACTTCTAACTCTTCCCCAAGGAATTCTGATCAGTCTCCTGCAGTTATTATTTTCAGCTACATTCAAATTATAAACTTATTTGCACATTTTAGATGTTTTGCTCAGATCAGCCATGTGTCTTGACGGTTCACATGCGTAACCCATATCTGTCTTTAATATGATCTCACCAAAACGTGTCATATCGCCACATAGAGTTGGCCACATATCGGATATGTATCTGAACTAGGAATACATATAAAAGTGGCTCAGATCTGATTTGAAAAGATCTGATTTGTTGTGTTCTAGGAAAATCAGAACAGTGTCACATTAAGGCAGAAAATCGGATTTGTGTCACTTTAGCCTTTTGATATGAATGTTTGTACCTCCCTGCAACATTTCCTAAAATATCAGCAAATTAGCAAATAATCTGTAGTGAACAGATGCCATTTGTTAATGAATGTGGTCTTTATCTCTCACACCACGCAAGCTTCATATCTGACCATAAAGCAGTCACTCGAAGTTGGGAAAGTGTTAGAGATGTGAGCGTATTCAATGCATTTCTCACTTACTACTCTATCAGTAATTAAATACACTGTGATTATATATCATTGGAACAGTCCTAGGTTGATAATGCTTTTGGGAACTACGTTTGTTTTCTCTCTCTGTCTCTAAAAGCATCAAGATAATGATAATCTGGTTGATCTGGAGATGTTTATGAGTTTTGAGGAATTAGGAACCTCAGACCTTCAGAAACTCAGTTATGACCACAAAGAGGAATTTAAATCCAAACCAAAGGCACAGGACGTTCACAAAAAGTGTGCAGTTCCATGTTTATGTGCTAAGCATATCTAGTTTATAGTTCAAGTAAACCCCTCTTCTATTCAGGGAGATCAGATTTCTTTGCAGAGTTAAAAGCAAAGAGCCTTCCAGCAACTTTCTGGAGAAAGAGAAATCCATTTATCTGAAGGAGTACATAGACAGTTTAATAGATTCATTTAATTTGTTCATGTATAGAAAAGGAGTTGGGAAGAAATACAGTGTGGTGGTAAAGAGTTTCAGCTTGTTTCTATAGACAAGTGGCATTTTAACTGTTTTTGCAGAACCCTCACGCAGCATTAACTATCACTTCCAGAGACGGCTGGAAGTCCCGTAAATTTGATCTCCGTTTGGGCTGAAAAAAAAAAACACCCTTAACCATGTTAAGGCATCAGCAGTGGTTAAGAAGGCACACAGGAAATACACTGTGGCTGTAATGAACATGAACAAGGTCGATTATATGAAGTCATCCCATTTTTTGTCCAAAATCTTTTGGGCAGAAACAAGATAGACTAAGCATATAGTGTCCATTCAAAGTACAGATTACAGAAAATGACAGAACTATACGTTTATAACTGTATGTTTAGTGTTTTTTTGGTCACAGCATGAACACAGGCATTACAGAACTGAAAATCTTAAAGTATAAATCAAGATCACTTCATGATATTATATATTACTCAACATTAATAGTTTTGTTGTCAAGCTATCATTAGATATTAGGTTTTAGACTCCCATCTAATAACACAACCAGAATCACCGATCATTTCTATCCAACAATTATTAGCATATACCATAACACGACTTATGCTGTTGGATAGGGCTGAACTGCTAAGTATAATGGTTATCATAAACAGAAGGGAGGTCAATACTTGTTTGCAAATTATATTTGTATATTAATTTAATTAATTGTATAAGAAACTTTATATAAAAAGAAATCATTTTTGAACAGATTATGTTCATAAAGTAAATCTGTATTGATGGGGGCCAGCAGTGACAGCATGGTGGATGAGAAGAGCTATCTGCCCTCTTCCACATACATGAGCTCACAGATGCCCACAACTGGCCAGTGTCTCTGTGACTGTAAGGGGAGAGAGGAATATGCCCTTTCTACAGACAGCATTTCCTCTCTTGGACTCCTGGACATAGATGGCTGTCGCATCGTCAGGGTTTAACCTTGTGATCGGCAGAATGTTGAGCCCATTTTTTTGCCCATTTTAATTTGGAGTCTCATTTATATTAGTGTTGAAGATGCTAATCTGGTAGTTATATAAGCTTCCTTTGCCTGTTAGATACAGTAGCCTTGTAGTTCCAGTGCAAAAAATAATCCAAACATGGTATTGGCTGAATGATGACATTCGAGTTAATGGGGAACAGTGCGTACATTTTCATTTTGCCTGAATCCTTCCTTTATCAGTTTGTCATAAATTGAGATATAGTATGTGCTATGACTTCTGTAAGTCCTTGTTTACCCACTCCAGCTGCTCTATGGCACACAGCTAAAAATGCATGCTGCATATCAGTGAATGTTTGAGTCCACTGATCTACCTTGATTACACGTTATACATGTCAGTCAATATATACTAAATAAAGCACTTAATGATGCTGTGGGAAATTAGACCAGATGGTCGTTGCTATGGAGGCAGTGGATTCGCTCTGAATTATGGCTCTCCAGAGATAACAAGAAGTCATTCAGTGTGTAATGTTGAATTATGTAAGGGTTGTTGATAACTATGAGATTTTGACATGGACTCTCCCTAGTTTTAAAGTAGTCAGCTGCATCAGAAAGAAAAAATAGCCAAGCAAGTTTGAGAAGCTGGGCATTTCAGTGGATAAATGTTCTACCTTGTTGATGCTTGGTGGATTGGAAAGCTTGGCTAATCTGTTAGTTATCGTGTCCTATCTGTCTTGCCAATATTACAGAGTACTGCTCTGCTAACTAACGGTGGCTACTCATCCACTAGTAATGCTTAGCTTCAGAGTAGCTAGAATGATGTTTGGAATATTGTAATGAGAGTTTAGCTGGCTAGTAAATATAAACACAGGAATATATTACTACTCATGTACGTGTGATTATGTGGGTGTTCTTGTGTCATGACAGGTTTTGTTAGGGCCCCACTGACTGGCCTGCTGTTGCTACACAAGCACTGCAATACTACTGCGTCTGAAGCCTTACCAAATGTCCTGCATAAACTTCCTTCTTTCTACAATCCCTTCCGCTTTGAGTTATGAAAGAGAATGTAGTTAACAAGTAACCGCCAGCTTTGCGTCATTCAAGCCTAAATCATTACACACTCACCTCAAAGGTCATTGTTTAGTACGTAACTAATAATCATCAGAAGGACTTCTGACATTAGGCTGAGTGACACCAAGCTATGTACTAAACCAGAAAGCGATTTGGCTTCAAGATGGACCTAGAACTGTTTTTAGCTCTGCAGCATCTGCAACATCCTAATGTCCATGTTTATATTTCAGTGTGTCAGAAACCACATTAGTAAATCTGTTTGAGACACTGAATACCTCCATATAGCTGATTAAGTTGCCACAATGCGAAGCTAAAGACTACAAGTTCCCCTTATGTGTTAGCTGCATTAGCCTTGTTGCTTCAGTACTAAAGTAAAGAGGCAAACTATGGACACTAAACATGTCTGATCCACTACATTTTGAGTAAGGTTTTA
>CM074928.1:2300232-2325028 GCA_037576815.1 Pangasius larnaudii | reverse complement strand
TGTGTGTGTGTGTGTGTGTGTGTGTGTGTGTGTGTGTGTGTGTGTGTGTGTGTGTGTGTGTGTGTGTGTATATACACGCTCACTAAAGCCTGCTGCTTGAAGAACAGCTGAGTGTGAGTGAAAGGGGAGAAATTTCTGCTAATGACATTCTTGTGTTTATTAACATTAGACGGAGAGTCATTTGATCCGTGTGTGTGTGTGTGTGTGTGTGTGTGTGTGTGTAGCCATAATTCTTCCCTTATTAACACCCCAGTGATGGAGGCTAAAGATAGCCACGGCATGTCTTTCCTTTTCTAGGGAAACATATTCTGACACACTGGTGGCTAATTTATGAATTAGCGTACTTCAACTCATCCATTCACTAAATGATGAATTAAATTCAGGTACATCTTCATCACAAAACACGGTTTAACGTAAGCAAACAGTCTGATTTGTGTAATTAACCCTGGCTGACACTGACACATCAGTACACACACTGCATCTTAAGACTTCTTTGGATTTAGTGTGTGTGTGTGTGTGTGTGTGTGTGTGTGTGTGTGTGTGGGGTGGGGGGGGCACCTCTTTGTACTCCTGGATCTGGCTCTGCTCGAACATGGAGAACACATTGGAGGATCCCTCTCCTCCAGCTGCCCTCCTCTTGGCCTTCTTGGGTGCCTGTGGATGCACAGGTCTCAAGTTTAATACACACACACACAGCCTGCTTACTGTGTTTCTCCCAAAGGAGCACCCACTAACTTTACAGATCTGCCTCATGAGCTACACACACATTTCCTCTGCTCATTCTCAAGTGAAAATCTGAAATATTCATTTACTTGTTCATCCGTTTATTGTCAACTAATTCGTCTTAAAGATTACATTATAAAAGTCACCAGCCATCTCCAGAATCTCCTGGAGTCTAAATCTTAAATCTCCTAAACTATTAAACTCCTCAGCCGGATTATTTGTAAATATCTTATACAAATCCTTCTCCATTTTAGTTGCGTATTTTAATTGACCTATTTAACATTTTATTCTGCGTTTTATCTGACAAAAAAAAAAATTAAAGCCTATACGTCATTCAAAAATAATTATCCAGTACTTAAATAAGATATAAAAGCAGATGGAAATATCTAAATGTACTTTTAGTGCTAAAAATTCTTAAACCTATAACTAATTAGTGTAGTCCAGAGAACTCCTACATCAGCGCACACTTCACAATCTTCTGGTCCTACAGAAATGTTTCCACCCAGAATAAAAGTGTGCAGGTACCTTTTAATTCCCTGTTAATGTTTCCTCAAAGGTACAACAGTGGTCTTAGTTGTCCAGTTATGCACCTTAATTGAGTTTTTAACTCGTACTACATCCTCTAGCTAGACTAGCTTTTAAAGGAACCAAGATCAAAGGTTTGTTCCCTTAAAGGTACAGTTTAGTACCCTTTTCCTGAGAGCTACTCTTGGTCTCCATTGGAACCTAGGTTCATTTACCAAAACAACAAAATTCTTGGCTAGATTTTTTTTTTAGTAGTAGTACAAATGTGCAGCTTAATTGAGCCTGAATTTTGTGTGCTCACTGTTCAGGTAAAATTCGTACGAATGCTAACGCGCGCGAGTGATACCTTACAACGTCATACAAACGAAATTTTACGAAAAATGATGACAAGCTCTAACCCCGCCCCTCGCCTTAACCTTCACCAGTCCAGACATTTTCACGAGCCTCAGTCTAACATTTTGTATGATTTCTTAAAAAAAAATTTATGATCATTTAAGATAAAAAAAAAAACAATGATTTCTAAATCAAAGAATGGCTTAGAAAATGTTCATCCTGTCCGGGTTTGGTGAAGTGTACGTCCACATGTACGAAAGAATCCAAGAATCCGAAAAAGCGTAAACCCTGTTGAGAGCTTCAAGGATGCTTCCAAGCATGTTCTTACTCACCATGTTGAGACGGTGTGTATGTGAAGTTTAAGAAGCTCAAAGAAGAGAAGACTGTGTGAAGCCGCGTCTGGGCCTCGTCCCCCAGGGGGCTTATATACCTCCCAGCGTCCTCTAATTATAGCCCAGGCCTTAAGTTTGGCTTGACGCTGAGAAGATGGACTGAACGGATGGAGGGATAAGATTTTGGGGGGAAGGGGTGATGAAGGGACAGAAGTAGGGATGCTATCGCCTTACGCACTCTCCGAAATAGCCGCCAGTCTTGGAATGGGGGCCGAATCCGATACTCTGATACAAAGTGGACTAATATGGCCATGACAGAAATGACCCAGCGTCCCTGTCCGACCGTGCGTCCACCCGTCCCTCCTCCTTCAGACCCAGCCCTTCTTTCACCTCTCCGTCAGTGTAATCCCTCGCCTGTATTTTTGGTCTGGGAATTTCACTTTGCCTTTTAGTGACGTGACGTTTTGTATCTTCAGCATCTGAGCACTATGGGTTTATATTTTCACACACTGAAAGTGCTGCGTGCTGCATTCATATATCATTAAATCTGTATAAAGTATTCAAAGATACAAGGTCTATATCTAGCCGTAAATAATACATTGATATACATATTTAAGTAAAAGGATATAAAGAGATAAAATGCAGTAAATTTAGGTTTTGGACACCTTGTAGTTGAGCATTTTCATTTAAAGAATGTCACTAAAATTTGCAAATATAACCAAGGAATAAGGGAATGGAGAAATATCTGTTATAACATGTTTAATGAACTAAGGAAGGTTAGAAATTACTATTTTATTGGAATGATCTAGATCTCGAAAAATCTTTCTCTCTAAGGTTAGACACACCACATATTCATGTTTTACAGTTAATACTAGTGCTGTCTATGTAGCGAGTCTTTTATCTATATGCTTAATGGCTTGACCTTTTAATAAAACACTCATTTAGAAATACTTTAGGATCTGAGAGCATGCAGGTAATAAATTTCTTCGAGGTTTACCTTTCCTTATTTAATTGCCATTCTGCATCACTGCATCGCTTCATCTCTGGCATGAAAACACAACATTTAAGCATGTTTAATAATACTGTGATTATAATAAAACATAACTCCAGGGGTTCCAATACTTTTGAGTGAGCGTGTATGTATGTGGAAAACGTTTCCCCCAGTTCTGCGGGTTCTTAAGTTGATTTTCTTGACTATTACCTGTGTGTAGTTTACACCTACAAGTTTGTCTGGGTTTTCTTTTAAAGCAAGAGTTTTTAAATTTAGCTTTTTCATTTTAGGCCCCCCAAAAAAATGAGGTGATAAAAACTGTGGACTGAAAAATTTTATTTTGTGGATAAAAAATTGCAGTCTATTCTTTCTTTTAAAATGGAAAAGAGAAAAAAAAAATAGAGTTTAGACTCATGTAGTAATACACAAAATATAATAAGGAGGCAAGATTCAAATAAACATCTCATTGTAGCTGAACATGATGAGTATATTTGAGTTGTATAGTGATTAATAGTTATAAAAGAGGCCATTGTTACCATAGTAATATACAACAGCTAATAATAATAAAAGCAGATAAAACAGTTATTTTTCTGCTTGATATCATTTTGCAAAATCATATCTCACCACTTCTCTCTCTCTCTCTTAAAGATATGATTTAATTTAAATTTGATACAGAAAGCGTGAAGCCTGTGTGACACTTCAGGAGAAAAAAGTGTAAACAGTGAATAACAGAAACTATTTTGGGAAATTTCCAACACACACAGGCAACGCTTTAGTCCAGGGATAATTCCGAGGTCTTTTTTTATTTAATAATAAAGCCCAGTTGCTTATGAAATAATTGGCATTCTGTTCATATTTATCACCTGAAAATCTAAAATTCAGACTTAGCATTTTAGCAGAAGTTAATTTAAAATAATTTCCACACTGATAGTGACCTATTCCCTGGGGATAATGACTCTATTTAGTGGCCACTTCTTAAGTGTGTCCCAATCAAAAATAGGTTTAATGCCCTTCCCAGTATAGAGACGCAGACGAAGATCCCTCCTATGGCTGTGTCCATATTCAGGGTCTCTTCTCTCTCTCTCTCTCTCTCTCTCTCTCTCTCTCTCTCACTCTCTCACTCAGAGTGAAAGTTGATCTGTGGTAGTGTGAAGCCGGTCACAGCTGTGTGTGCAAGTGAGGATTAGCCGAGACAAACGAACGAAGGGAATATCGAGGAGAGATGGTGGCGACTGCAGGAGTTCCTCAGGGGTGTGTTTTGGGGGTTTTATAGTTGTGTGTTCAGGGAAGCAGCTGAGAGGGACCAAAAATAGCAAAACAAACTGCTTGTGAATTTCCTTGTCTTCTTCCTCCTTAATAATGGTCAGACAGCGTGCACCATTACCACAGGGTGATCTCTTTACATTTTATAGAAACACACATGTAACATTTATTATCAAGTCACCAATCTGTCTTGTCTTCATCTCAGTGTATATGGATCTATCATGAGGCCCAAAATTCCTCAGGAATTCTCCTCATGGCAGGTAGGAGTGGAACTAAGGAACTACAAGAAATGTCACTCCACACTGTTGTCTCCATTTTGGCTGTGCCAATTAAAACATTTTTATTTAACACTTTTTAATTCTTCTTGCACTATGGTGACACTGGACCAACGCTTTTGTGTCTGGAGAAAGTTTTTTTGTTTTTGCTTTCCCCTAGCCACCTGTCTCACACTTCCTGTGACCTCTGACCCCCATGTTTAACCTTTGATGTCTCAGTCCTTTACAGATGTCACTGCACTGTACTGGAGGTTTATGGAGGTCATGTCCCTCTGTAACTATGGTTCAGTCTCAAATGCAACACATTATGTGTGATTAGAGCGCTGATTGTTCAAATATTTGAAAATAAAAATACCTACCTCCTGAATAGCACCTTGTTAGATATGTATAATTCAATTCAATTCATTTATTTGTATAACGCTTTTTTTTTTTTACAAAGGTCACTGTCTCAAAGCAGCTTTACACAAACAAAAGTAAGTGAAGTGTGTGTGTGTGTGTGTGTGTGTGTGTGACATCTCTGATGAGCAAGCAGGGTGACGGTGGCAAGGAAAAACTCCCTGAGATGGTGATAGGAAGAAACCTTGTGAGGAACCAGACTCAACAGAGAACCCATCCTCATATGGGTTTACACTGTAGTGCGCGTGTGTGTGTGTACAATGTGCGCTTGTGTAGCCCATAGAAAACATATATACATTGTTATATGTGTGTATTATATACATGTAAGAGAATATGCAGCAACTTCATGGATGTTATTGTGAAGCACATTATTAGTATTTTAAATATGATTTAATTATATACATTTATTACATAACCACAGCGCTGTTGAATTCAGAAGATTGCTGATTGGTCAGAAGTTGTTGATTCTTTTTCTAAAATAGCAATTTACAGGTTTATATTAATGCGCTCGTTCTAATATGTTATCTTTTCTATAGTAACAAATTACACAGGGACTTGTACAGAGAGGTGACGTTTATTTAATATTTATGGAAGGAGTCCGTGTCAGTGTCAGTGTTAGTGCTTGGCAACAGGAAGTTCTCCAACACAGGAAAGTCTCAGGACAGAGAAGTTTACACTTTGTGGTTTTTCTATAATATGACAAGCTGCATTTTTTTGTTTGTTTGCTTGTTTGTATTGCCTTATTATCTTCAAGACAGAAAACAAAAGAGCGGCTAGTGAGGGAATGACTGTTCATAGCTGATATAACGTAAGTGAGAACAGGAATCCTTACAGGATCTCTGAGAGGAATTTAAGTAATATTCATTAATGCTAATAATCTACACAACTAAAGCTAGCTAGCTGGATAATATGAGCTACCCTCACAGGATTTCTGAGAGGTAGGAATAAGTCATATATGATAAATAATCTCCACAGAATGCTAATAATCTACACAACTAAAGCTAGCTAGCATGATGGCATTAGTGAGTTATCCTGACAGGATTTATGAGAAGAATTTAAGTAATATTCATACATATAATCATCTACAAGCAAGCTATCTAGCTAGCAAGATAACATTAGTGAGTTAAACTTACAGGATTTCTAACAGTAATTTAAATCATATTCATAAATGCTAATAATCTCTATAGCTAAAACTAGCTAGCTAGAGAATACAACCTAACTTGTTAGGATTTCTGAGAGGAATTTAAGTCATATTCTTAAATGTTCATTATCTTTACTGTGATTGCTATATAACTGATTAAATGAGATTTATCATATCACCTGCAATTGAATCAAATCAAATTTTTGACTGTAAATGTATATAACTATAAAATCAGAACTCAAAATCTGAATTTACCTCTGAAAGAAAGACACAACTGTGAAATTCATATAAAGTTTATTGATATTTTTGTGACATTTTATTTGAATGAAGTAAAAAAAAAAAAAAGAAAGAAAAAGAAATATCATAAAACTGAACAATTCAGTTCCATTCATATTTTCCATTTGGTTAATTTAATGTTTTAGCAGGAAAACCTGAACTGATAATCTGTATTCAGAGAGAATAGCGCCCCTGTTGGCCATTAAATCATCTTCACACTTTATTTGCACCATAAATATTATTATATACAGTCTATGGCTTACACTTCAGACGTTAACAGCCAGTTACACTTATACACCTCATATTGAACTGCATATGATGATTACATTATTGTAAAACAACAGCAAAAAAAAAAAATACACTATAATATAAAAATATATTGGTCAATATTTCAATAACAGTCTGATCAAGAAAGGCATTAAGCTACAGATTAACGAGTGTGACGCAGAAGCAGAGAAGCAAACCTTAATGATACACGTATAAAAGTTTATTGAGGTATTTTACCTGCAATAAGCTCTATGGAGAGGCGACTTTATGATTATTCTGTAATATTAATGTTTAAGTAAATGACAAAGTCCTCTATAATGAGCTTTAGCATCTCAGTAATACTGAATTACAGGAACAGAAGGGTTCTGAGTTTGGACTGGTTTAATAAATTTAATACTGTATTAAAAGAATCTGGCATCAGTGGTACCTGTTATGTAGAGCAAGTCCAAACTTAGTTAAAGGAGAGTTTTGGCCAAAAATTTAATTTCCTTTATGTAGTCAAACATCCAATACGTATTTGCTGAAGTTTTTGTTACAAGGGTAATAACAATTGATTAAAGGTTATAGCTACCAATTTTATCACTCTGCAAACTGCATGCCTAAATCATTGGGCAGCTCTACAATATATATATAGATCATGAACACCATTTGTAGACCATATGTACATATTTGGTCCATCGGTACGTATTTGCTACATCTACAGTAATTATTGCAGTTACTCCCTGGAATATATTAACATTAACAAGCCATGAATTTCAGAATTAATAAACCATAAGTAATAGTAATAACTAAATTACCACATGAACTAATTAATGTTTGTTTAAATGTTAATGAAATACACTTGCACTGACTGGTTATTCAATCCACAAGCACAAATATGTCCAGATAAAGGAGCAAAAATTAAATTACAGCATGTTCAGAAAGTAAATGTCGATAACTTTCTGAACTCTGGTCTACAGGTATACATATTAAAACTTGCTCCAGCGTCAGCATCAATTCTGCGAACATGCTCGTTAAGGTGTTCTGTCAGTCACTGCGTGCTTAATTTTACTCATTGGTTAATGTGGGTATTGATTATTTGGCATATTTGGTTTTTTTTTTTTTTTTTTAAATAAAGAAAGTCCCTTTCTCTCTCAATTCCGAGCCCAGCGAGTGCTGTTTTCACGTCGTGTACGTCATGTACTTTAGTTTACATTGCCATATGTCTTTGTGCCATGTGTCATCTGTTTTGGTCCCATCTCCACTCTGGTCCTGTCATTGGTTAGTTGCCCTGTTGTGATCACCTGTTCCATGTTCAGTCCTTTTTTTGTTTGTCTATTTATACCCTCTTGTATTTGTTGTGAGGTATTATCATGCATTTATTGTCTTATTAAGTCCATGTCATGTTCTGAGATTTGTATATCTTCCAGGTTTTGTCCCTCACCTGTTTTTTTCTGTCTTGTGATTGTGGATTGTCCTGGTTTAATGTTGCCTGCTGGTGCTCTGAGCTGTGCTTGGACCCCTGATATCGCTTCATGGATTGCCCTTAAGAACCTACACTTTGACTTTACGCACTTGCACCATGCTGTTGCTCATTGCAATTTATGTACTGCAGGTGTTAGTTACTTTCTTAATCTTACTGATGGTGTATTGATGCTGATGTTCATGGTTAGTTCATGTTAACTAATGTGTTAAATAATGTCAGTTTAGGGAACCTTCATGAAAAAGCGTTACCAGGTATAAAAAATCAAATTGTGATTGTGTCATCAGCCGAATTACGTCTAATTTGTCTTGGCTGGTCTACTATAGTTTGGGGAAATAAGGAAGATGAACTAACTCGTGTCCTGGTTTAAATTGGCCAATCTTTGCATTTTCAGTTTCCTGTTCTGTTTTGAGAACAGAAATCTAGAAGTGGAGTGTGGTGAGGCATTCAGAACAGGAAGAGAGAAAATCTTCACGATCATTTACTGTAAAAGTCACAGCGCAACTAGAATCTCTACTCACTTCCTTAGATACTACCTCAGTATCACCTTCTCTTTTCTGTTGCCTGAGAATACTTCAGCTGAATCTCATCTGCATTATTTAAAATGTTCTGTTATCATTACACGCAGAATAAAAGAGAGGACATTCGCAGCTCATTAATACATTAATACGACACTGTATGCAGTTCTTATCATTGAAAAATCTGTTATTTCACACTGAGACAGATCAGGTGTGTGAGAAATCCAGATAAGTTAAATCACCCTAGATCGATAAGATCCTCTTCAATATGGCCTGCCTCTTGCTGTTTCTTCTTCAGCCAATCAGCTCTCACCTGCTTCACCTCGTTTCCATAATACTCGTGCAGTTTAACGAATTCGTCCATCGGGTCGAATCCCACTAAAGGCCACTCCCCGTACTTAGGGGCGGGCCCGTTTAGAGGCGTGACATGGGCATTTCTTTTGGGCCAGTGTTTTGGTGGTCGTTTATTAGCCGATCTGATTGGCACAGATGGAGCGTGGTGGGTGTGGTGACCAGGGTAGGTGCTGCTCACACTGTAGCTTCTTGTCTCTCTGTGTGTCGGGGCAGAACACTGAGCCAAATACGGTGATCCTGCATAGAAAGCGGTGATGACAGAGCTGGACATTTTCACACAGGAATCTGTCGATGTGGAAGAATGAGAAGAATCGCCAAGGCTTTTCCCTTCTTTAGCTTCTGTTTAAAAAAGAGAGGGAGTAAAGAAAGAATAAAATCCAGATCATTGCCCTCTTTATGGCACCATTAGAGGAAACTTTAGAGGTGGATCTTTAGCTCAATGTCAGCATAACCATTAGACCTAGGAATTTAGCCCAGGAACAGAACTTTATCACACAAACTTAAAGGCAGAAACTCTTCCCAAGAACTTTAGCTCAGGACCCTTATCCCAAGAAATTCAAGCCAGGAAATTTAGCTTAAGACCTTTATCCTGAGAACTTTATTCCAAGAACTTCAGGCCAGGAACTTTAGCTCAGGGTCTTTGGCCCAGGAACTTTAACCTAAGAACTTAGCCCAAGAATTTTAGCCCAGGATCATTAGCTGAGGATCTTAAACCCAGGAATTTTTGCCCAGGAACTTAAACCCAGAAACCAAAAAAAAAAAAGTTCTGGTACTTTAGCCCAAGAACTTAAACCCAAGAAAATTTGAAACCCGAAAATCAGGTGTAAGCAGATGTCAGACTAGATGGGTAAGAAACCATACACTGATCATTATGTTGTACTATTACTACTGTTATCAAGGCTCTTGTTGCTAACCTTGGTAAAGGTGTGCGAGGTCTCTGACCAGCAGTGAGATGTAGATGTGGCTGGCTGACAGGAGAGCGTTCACCCAGCTCTTTTGGCTCGGCTGATCGTCTGCAGTGAGCTGATAGGAGCGAAGGCCCGGGCCAGTGAACACCAGAGAGAACGAGACGTCTGACTCTCCAGTTTGAACGACGCAACCCTCGAGCACGATCACACCGAGCAGGCCGCGGTCAGCCGGACGCTCCTGATAGAACAGCAGGTTCCCCTTCAGGACAAACCAGCGGCGTAGGTACGATGTGTTTCTCCCTCTCTGAGAAATGCACATGGAGGGAAGAATGTTCATCAGATAGATAGATAAACAGATTTTAAATAAGTCATATTTGATAAAGAAGGAGGAGATGTTTGACGAGACCCCAGCGTCAGTGCTTTGTAACAGTCAGAGGTAAAGCCTCATCTTTACGTTTTATGACACAGGAAAGAATCAGGAAGGCAGATGTTTATGCTTCGTGGTTTCATAACACGTCAAGCTGCATTTTTTTGTTTTAGTAACGTCAAAAAAGAAAGGCAGGTGAGGAAATGACTGTTTAAAGCTATTATAATATAAATAACATAGAAACGAACCGGTTTCACGGACAGACAACAACATTAAAT
Source organism: Pangasius larnaudii (assembly GCA_037576815.1). Classification (NCBI taxonomy): domain Eukaryota; kingdom Metazoa; phylum Chordata; class Actinopteri; order Siluriformes; family Pangasiidae; genus Pangasius; species Pangasius larnaudii. Next base: position 2,314,619 of record CM074928.1, on the reverse strand, counting down.
GTAACTATAAAGAACGAAAAATAAAATGTGTCATTCTTTAATAAATCAAATAAATCTGTTAATGTTAACAAATTGTGGAGAGGAAATTGCTGTCTTGGGAAAATAACAAATTTCATGGTGATAATGGCTGCATCACCACCCTGTTGCTGATTATTTTCCTATAACTGCACACCTCATCATCTTTTATTCCTTATACATATACATTTACATATACATACATGCTGCCAGTCAATAGTTTTGAGCAACTCTTCATCTTTTATTACACTTTCTTCAGTGTCACAGACAAAACAAATAAAAGAATAGCAACATATTAAGCTGCTTTCAGATCATAATAAATCTGACACGCAGCAGTTTTAGTATCATGATCAAGATTTTGGCAATTACAGCTAGATTTATTTTTCTCCAAAAACAATGCTCAATTCACATATGCACACATTTCTGACTTAAATTTCTTAAATATCTTTGATTGACTAAACAATTGACTACCCAAGAAAAAGCACATTTCTATTAGAACATAATGTTTTTTATATATAATTTACTGTAATAAAAAAAGCCTACGAATATCAACATATATGCAAATCTCCAAGAAAAATAAAAAACTCCCAGCACTAACCTGGTCAGTGGTGTGTGTGTGTGTGTGTGTGTGTGTCTGTGTCTGTCTCTGTGGCTGCACTGATGGAAAGTGAAAGAAGACGCCTGAATTTATAACCACTGCCACAACCAACAACTTACTGTTATGAGATTTTTCAGTGTAAAGTGAGGAGGTTATTACAGGACATTTTCTCTCCCATTAGTTACCAAATGTCACATGGGACGTGACAGATGCGCCTGTTAATTATTGCATAAGACCTCGTTACAAAAACAGACCCACCCGTTAATGCGTGCCAGGTCTATTGAGCTGAACATGCAAAGCATGCAGTGTCATTAAAGAAGAGCTATGCATGAAGAACAGGTTTTTCAGAATGTAAACTGCAAAAAAAAAAAAGTACAGGATGGAATATTCCAGGATGTGATTTTATAGTCATGCACAAGGCCTCAATTGTAAATTTAGCTGGGTTTTATTAATAAAAAAAAAAAGAGGACAGTAATGAGGACAAATGATCACACTTGCATATGTTCGTACTAATTACAGACCCAACGAGTTAAAGTGACAATTCAGCCAAAGATTAAATCTCTACAGTGTGTTTTAGTTTTGCACGGTTACAGTCTCTGGGTTAGCATCATGCCAACTGCATGTCTAATCTTACTTTTTAATAACAGGAGGCTTTTATTGTACATAATTCGAGTAACTAAACAGGACAGGACACACAGCTGATGAACCTTTTTATAAAGATATCCCTCTTTATCCACCGGTGAGGTGCAGGACAGGTAGTGGGTTAAGATTCTCCGGTGGATCTTCATCACAGCGCCGCCTGGATCATGTGAACTTACTGAAAACAAACAAACAAACAAACAAACAAACAAGCGATGAATTAGGACAATTGGTGTGAATTAATACAGATGCGTTATAGTAGGGATTCACAAACTGTAAATTCCATGGACCCTCTTAGTACAGATTTATTTTATGAACATAACCCAGATATTTTAAATATCAGACTCATTTTTTAAAATGTGTACAATAATATTTTGGCTATTTATTAGATACATAGAGCTTCTTACTCCTGAACTTTCCACCAGCAGAAGACAGACTTCTTTGTGCGTTATTGAGAGTCAAATCAGCATTGTAATGGTGATATTACAACTCTAATAAATATAATAGCTTTGATAATAGTGGTTTGTGATTTCCAATGCAGTAATAAAAGTTTTTTTCAGATATTGTGGACCCCCCTGTCTGTGCTTCACACACACACCTGTGGTTACCTGCACTCCAATTTGAGAACCGCTGCTTTAAAGTATATGCAGAAATTATAAGGTTATATGATTATAATATGAAATACTAAACTATAGATATGCACAATACAAGGAAGGAATAAAGAATAAAAGACAACAATGTCGCATGATTGATTACTTTCCTATCACAGCACATCCCAAAGTGTTTTATTCTTCTTATACCACATTGAATTGCCAATGATTATTTTTATTATTTTTTTTTATTAAAGAATGACATCATGATTTGTTTTAAATAGTTCTATTTAATGTTGTCGAACATCTGCAAAACAACTTAGTTCCTGTTCTCACTTACGTTATAGCAGCTATAACCAGCAATAAACTCTTGAAGTAAATAAGTGTAAACACCTCTGTGTCCTGAAGATGTCGGAAAAATGAAAGTTACAGATTTACCTCTGCTACAAAGCGCTGACACTGGAGACTCCTTCCGTAAATGTTAAATAAACATCTCCTTACAAAAAAACATCTCCATATCAACAATGACACGTTTTGTTTCTTTGTTAATAACGACACTTTTTTTCCCCTTTTTATTATAAGTCTTTGATTATGTGGAAAACCGTCATACAAGTCCCTGTGAATGAGCTGTTACTATAGAAACGATAACGTATTAGAACGAGTGCATTGACATTAAATCTGTGATTTGCAGCTGCACTACTGTCAGAGCTGCTGTTATAGAAAATTAATCAACGCCTTCCAACCAATCAGACTCCAGATCTCAACAGCACTTGGGTGTAATGTAAAACAACTAAACAGTGTGCATTTGAGCATTTTATACAAACGTGTGTAAAATTGAACAAGTGTTCTGTAATAACTGTTCACTGAATCTAAATACAAAATAATTACTAAGTAATAACATGAGACATAATTAATATTACTGATTACTATTTATCTGTAACTATCTACACTACAGGTGGTAGAAATAGGACTTCAGCGTAACGGCAGCGTATTTGACTAATAACAGCAGATGTAGTAAAGATTTATCATAGTGTGTGTTCCTCTATTTCTATTTTTTATGTTTATATTTATTTATTCTTACAATGTTAATCAAGTGTTAAACCCTGAATTAACACTCAGCCTATCATGTAGGCGTACTTTTACATCCACAAAAAGGGTGAATTCAACACAGCAGGAATTAATTCAACAATTTCCTTCAGAGTGAATAATATTTCAGCTCATGCACTTATTGAATTCAGAAATAACGGAGATATTACAAATCTTATTATATCTATATTAATGAACACCTTGGTCCATATTCACAGGAATTTGCACCTTTATATCTGAATACATTTCTCATTAAACTATACATGAAATATTAATTATGAGTGATAGATGAATTTATGATAAATATAGCCTATATGATGCAATAATGGAAATGCTTTGCCCATATAGTAATTTAATATGCTCATGCCTTTGAATTAAATTGAAATTTCTTGGATGGTCCCTTTAACAGAACATCCTGATAGTTTAAACTTACCTGTATTGTTGTCCTTATGCCCTAAATATCCTTCAAGGCCATTTTCAGACGTATAAAGCGTTAATTCGGGTCAGTAAATGGTCTGTTGATGACACAGTAACCTAAACAAGCAGCTGATATACAATAAAGATATTTTCAGGTTTCATATTACCGGCGTTGTGACTCCACCTGGCCGAATCCCGAATAGCTGTCTACTGACTATCTAGTGCACTATGTAGGGCGTAGAACGCCATTGCGTCAGACACTATGAAGTGCACTGGTGTAGTGGTTACGGAGTAATTCAGGACTTGAGCTGAAACCTGCGTTGAAATATAAATAAACGCGTCCGACTCCGACCCAGTTCCTGGTAACCGAAACCGCTAGACTGCGACGGCTGATGTTAGCCAAACGGCTAACGGTGTTTCATAAACCACTTCCTTTCCTGAGCGGTTTTGCACACAAATATTTCAAAGAAATACAGTTCATAAGTAGTAGTTTCTCTCCTAAATAAAGAGTTAAGTATCTATGTATGCTAAATTATCAGTATATCAGTAAATATGTTGCTATGGTGACCAAACTGAGGGAAAAAAGACGTAGCAAGCGGACAAAAAATATTAGCTATCAATTCTGATAGTGCAAACTTATTAGTATTATATTCATTCAAACTATATTAAAAATATAGACCTCTGATGTGCATGTCCAAAAGAAAGAAACGTCCTAAATGCCGAAATTTGATGAAATTTGATGAAATTTGAATGAAAGATGGTGACTTTATACAGGCACGTTATACAGTGTCCATCAATGTAGCTAATGCTTAACTTTATATGAATTTTCTCATATATATTGTTAGATTACTTTTTAAACGATTCTGTATGATTGAAATTAGACTATAATTACAAACTAGATAGCAATGTAGCTAGATATATAGCTAGCAATTAAGCTCGGAAGCCTTTGGTACTTTTTATGAACATTTTAAAAGAAGAAATGACAGTGAAACTGTGAAATAATAATCTAATATATCAATATTTTCCTCATATAATTGTTAATAAATATTACAAATCAGCTAGCAGTTTAGCTAAGTTAAGTGTTAAGTGTTAAGTTATGTAAAGGAAATTGACAGTGAAAAATAAGATAATCATTTGATAAATCTATATTTCCCTCAGATGTGTTGGTAAATCACTTTAAAAAGACTTGGTACTAATGAAACTACAGTGTAATTACATTTAGCATCAAGTGCTAATCCAACTTGAGGAAATTTTGACCTCTGAAGTTGCAAATACAGCAGTGGGCCGTTCTTGTGGTATCTTCTCGGAAACATGCTGAACTCATGACTAGATTTGACTAGTAGCATAACACTAGTGGCAATTTTAGTGGCGTTTATATTTATTTTTAATACCAATAAAATATTTTTGGTCTCAGGGAAACAGGCATCCTTTCTTCTTTACTACATAGACCTACTAACTGATACGCTTTCTATATGACACAGACATGTGTGAAGAGTGATAATGCAAGAAATTTACTTACACTTCTTGAAGATTTGGATAGTTTTTTTTTTTTTTTTTTTGCTGAAACTCTTCCTCTTTTCTGCCTTATTGTACTTATGTTTCTTTTTTTTATTTGTACTGTACTGTGTAATGTTTGCCTTATTGTAGTGGCAATCTTCTGTTCTTGTTCCTAAGTAAAAAAAAAAAAAATGTGTAGGATGTATACATGCATAAAATATACAATAAAAGAAAGAAACACACCAGAAAATAGCAGCACCATTTAAGTGTGTAAAATAGTATTTAGAGTATCTGTGATGAGGCAGCAGGTTCTCATGGGTCGGCCCGGTGACTGAAAGTCACTTATTCAGTTTCTCAGTTCCTTTTCCAGAAAGTTTTTCTTAACAAACTTTCACTGTCAACACCCTAAACACCACCTTGGAAAAAAAAAATGCCCTGCATTGTCTCTGTTTTTCTTTTAAAATAAGAGCAACAATGTTAATTTCACACAATTCTCTTTAGATCAGCCATGTAAATGCATTCTCAAAAAAAATCTCATCCTAAATGCAGACTCAATTCATCACACTCTGATGAAGTTGGTAAAATAATCTCAAATAGTCCCCCTCGTCTGTGACAATCAAGTAGCGGAAAAAAAGAACACAAAAAAATGTAAACGTGGTCACAGTATAAAATATGGATGGACGACGTGAATATATAAGTATAAAAAGAAGAATAAAATAAAAATAATGACATGAACTATAAACACCAAAACACAGGAAGTACTGAAAAAAATATATGAATGCTTTTTGTCTATGCAACATTTCTTTCATACAATGTAATTAGAGACGAGTGTGTGATTATTTGTGATTATTTGTGATGAGTCATTTACTATTATTTACTTGGCAGACATTTTTATGATCCATGTGTGGCTTTAGTATTTACAGGATTATGCTTGTGACAGGAAGTTTTATACTCAGGTTTAGGTATGTTCTCTAACAAACCCTGCAATACTTCCAGGAACACATGCACGTCTGAGATCATGTGGCACTATAATTGCACATAAGTCCACTCCTTTCAATTATGTAAGTATGTGTTTCCTGATGGCGAGGAGTTGCACCCAAACTAACATAGAAGTTTAGCAGCAATGAGGATGAATAATTATGCAATCACTATTATTACATTTTTATCTCTTTTATTTATTCATTGCTAAGGATGACACATAGAAAAAAGCCAAATATGTACTTAACAAGGTAGTCAAAGAAATAAGCCTTTACATAGAAAACCTGACAGAAAGGTATTGACCAAGTGCTTTTAGTGTTTGCTGCTTGAGTAGTTCAAGTAATTTAACACCAGAACCTCTTCAGAATTAACAGGAATGAACTGATAGAAATAGAAAGTTATAAGAAAGCTGAGTTTCCAGTAGGGTGTTGGGCAGACGCCAGCATTGCTATGGACTGCATCATCATCTCAAACAGTTTTTCCTCATGGGCATGCTGGGCTTGTTGCATTTTTAACAAGTACCTCATCATCCCTACTGTCAGCCAAAGCCTTTGCACTTAAACCCAACGCGGTGTCAAATTTGGACTTTTGCCACGTGACTAGTGCAACGTGCAGTCGACGCTCTCTTCCTCTTACTACGTGCACCAGATGAAATTTCAGTCTCAGTTCTGGCAGTGTCTCTAAACACAAATACAAACAATTAATTCCTACCCAGGTCATCTATTGTCACCTATGACTATAATATATAAGTATATAAGGGTGGTTGATGTCACAGGGAGTCAAAATCTACTTCTTTACTTATGGGTCATTCCATCTCAAGTGGTCCATACAGGTTGCTTGACCATTTTCCTAATTTTTTTTGAGTGATGAGTGATTACCTCTGTGTATTAGCATTGCAAAACCACTAGTTTTTTTTTAATTTTTATTACTATTTTTATTTCACTTCGTTTAACCAAAACAGCCATCTTTGTGTCATGGCACACAATAAATTTTGGTTATACAGCTGTTTACAGAAACCTCAATATCTCGGTTCAGGATGGTCTCAGGATGATCTCTAGGACACATTAGGACAAAACTCTACCTAAAACCTAATCTTAGATTATTAATGGTAGACTTAAAGCTGTTTTATGAATCCTTGTGTAAGGATGCAACATGAAAGCTGCAAAGACATCTCTCTCCTTGATATGATCATTGGGAAATTTGAGCAATAAGAAAATAAAGCCATTTTAATTTATTAAATCAGTCAATTTCTTTCTTTCTTTCTTTCTTTCTTTCTTTCTTTCTTTCTTTCTTTCTTAATTAACTGAGACAATATCTTTTTTCCAAAAAGTGCACAGTTTTTAAAATGAATGTATAGTAATTTGTTTTTAAAGGTGATATTTTCTGGAAGAGCTTTCATCCATTTTCTTTTATGAATGTTTTTTATGTTTTTTTATGTTCTCACATTAAAAACATACATAAATATGTTATGTATTAAGACATACATAAATATTGATCCAAATTAAACCAGTTTAAAATAAATAATATGTAGAAATGGACTCTTTTGCCTTCGTACACTGGTAAAGTCAGACAAAGTTTTCTAAACTGATAATTACTGTGTGAACCATTTCAGGCTGCAGGTTGCATGAGGTTAATTGTTGGCAATTCACTTCTATTACAATTATTCGTAAATAAAATCCAAAAAAAAAAAATACAATATATTAATTTTACTAATATTGTACAGTGATTTGTTGCCAGTACTGTAGGGGGCGCTAAAGCTAAACGCCTCCAAGTAATAAACTCCAGCATGCGAAGAAGAAGAAGAAGAAGAAGAAGAAGAAGACGCAGTAAGACGTCATTTCCGTTTGTAAGTTGAATGGCGCAGAGGGAATAGCAACCAAAACATCCAGGTAAGCACAGATAATTGTGCATTGCACAATTTTTTCTTATATTGTTTTATTCTTCGAAATACAGTGCAGTCCGTTTTGTTATCTAGCTGTGGATAAAGATACTTTTAGAGGAATTAATGCGCTAGCTAGCTTGCTAATGCGTTCGAGTCGCGTTGTTTTGTTTCCCTACGCGTTTTCGGTAGATCCCGCCTCCTGTGCGGTGATTGGCTAAAATTATTGCGCTTCCTGTGTTAGGATTGGCTGGTAATTCTTGAGGCGTCTGTTGATTGGATGGTGAACTCGTAGTAAAGAATGGTACAGGAAGTGATATTTGACGTAATTCAGGTGGAAGAAAAACGTGTGCAGATTTTACACGTTTTATTATTTAGCTGCATAGATGTGTGTTTAATATTACTGTATAAACGATATGCTTAATATTTAGTACTAGTTTTGTTTATATTCGTTTATCTAAGAAGTTCAAAGCAATATTATTGGCCTGTATTTGGTTGTTAGCACACATTAGCCAATTATGATCTTTTTATTTTATTACTTATCGATATTATTTTGAATCTAACATGACGTTATGTTTTAATAATCTTTTAGAATGTCCAAAAGGAAAGTCACATTTCAAGATGGTGATGAGGAGTTTAGTTTGGATGACGAGGTACCAAAAAAGAAGGTAAGGGGTGTGTGTGTGTGTGTGTGTGTGTGTGTGTGTGTGTTTCTCAGAAGACATTTCTGCCTTAAACACTAATAAAAGTGACAAAAATGACAAGCAGCAGTAATCTGACCATGTTAGAGGTTAGGTCTGAGTCACGTGTCGTCCTCACGTGCACCAGGTAGGAGGCGTGGCCTACTTTTGATCAATAAGCTGTCAAACAGTGAGTGTCAGCTCACATCTTCGTTAGGAAATATTCCAGGACTAAGACTGTGACCCTTTTAGTCAAAGAGCTCATCGGCATGTTACAGACTTCACCAAAATGTCGTAGAATTCCAGGTTTCTGGAGTAATACACTTTTTTTTAATCCCACCGTGCTCTGTCTGTCCGCAGATGTATGATGAGGTGAGCGGACCCGGCTCGAGGTTTAAGGAGAAACACTCTCTAGACAGCGATGAGGAGGATGAGGGAGAGGATGGAGAGAAGGACAGCAAATACAACATCCTGGCCAGCGACGATATCGAAGGTGTGTTTGTTTACGCGTGTTTCAAGCGTGCTTTGTCAAGGAGGATACTTGACCCTGTCGTTGGTGGGCGTGGACTGTCCAGGTTTTTTTTTTTTTTTTTTTTTTTAAAGAAGTAGCTATATACCAACGCTAACTAGTTAAATATGTTAATGTTTAATATGCACCAGAAAATCTCAATTCAGATATCACTTTGTCACTGCTGATGAAAAAAAAATAGCATGAAAAGTAGAATAATGTCCTGCAGGATTGCGTCTGTTTTGTAATACATATGTGTGTGTGTGTGTGTGTGTGTGTGTGTGTGTGTGTGTGTGTGTGTAGGTCAGGAAATGGCCACGATCGACTGTGATGAAGGAGTTCCCATCACTCCTTTCAACCTGAAAGAGGAAATGGAGGAGGGTCACTTTGACTCGGAGGGAAACTACTTCATCAAGAAAGAGAAAGACATCAGAGACAACTGGCTGGACAACATCGACTGGGTACGAGCTCACCAGCGTTGCCATGACGATTTATTTAACCTATTTACAAAAGTGCTAGTTCATAGTTATCCTGTAACGCTAGTTCTAAGTTAGCGTGTTTGCCTATAATGCTTAAGAAATCTTATCTCTGTCTTTTTGCACAGGTAAAAATCAAAGAGCAGCCGGTGAAAAAGAAAAAGAAGGGACTCTCTGCTAAGCGTCGCCGCCGAGCCGGAGATGAGGACGAGGCTGAGGAGGAGCGACAGAGGGAGGAGAAACAGGACGAGAACGAGGAAGAAGGTGAGGAAGAGGAGGAGAGCGAGGCTCAGGAAGACCCGCTGGCTTCGTACACACCGTATCAGCTCAAGGAGGCCGTGGTGAACCTGCTGCAGCCCGGAGAGACTGTCTCTGCCGCGCTCCGCCGACTCGGAGGACTGGGAGGACGGAAGAAAAAGGGACGAGCGCGGGACGGAGGGGAGGATGATAAAGACGAGACGTCGATCAGGGACACGGAGAAGTTGGACAGGCTCACGGCGCTGGCCGACAGACTGGTGGTACTCGGGGCATATGAGATTTATCAGCAGACTTATGAAAAACTGGCGTACAGCCTGAAAGGCATGCAGAAGCCTAAAAGAGACGCGGCAGCCAAAGAGAACGAGGAGGAAGAGGACGAGCTCGACATGTTCGCTGATCAGTTTGACGAGCAGCACGGCCAGAAGAAAGATGAGAAGAAGAAGGACGAGGAAGCGGATAGTGGCTTAGGTAAAAGGGAGCGTGTTGTGTGGGCGGGGCTAGAAATAGCACAGATCACTGATTGGTCAAACATAGTCACAGACAGAGCAGTTATATTGTATAATGTCATGTTTCATGTTTATTTTTCTACCCTTAGTGATATTTAGCTCAATTGAACTTACCCAAGTTCACACTAGGAAGCGTCAGAAACACAGATGGACGTTCATTTTCCGTACATGTGCGACACAGAGCTGCGATTTCAGCGGCCTGCTATGACGCACATAATATAGTGTAAATGTGCCTTTTAGTACAGGAGAGAAGACAAATAAAAGACATACAGAATACATTACCTTGAGTAATCCAGAATAACACTTTAATTAAAATAATGTCTTAATTATTTGGAGGTCCATATTCACAGCCATGTTTTTCCCCTTGTTGCAGCACACACCTTCTAACTGTAGTCTTAAAGGCAACCTGAAATCAGAACTGACTTTTTAAATCGTTAGCTCATGCCCTCGGTTAGATTCTCCGCGATTCGTCTGTGCTAATTAGTGAAAAGACACGCCTCATCATTCCTCCGCTCTCGACTGCACGTGCAGGCTTAAGTGATGATGGTCTCACATCTGCGTCTCTGTCATGGTGCGAGACTTTTAACTTGTGTTTTTTTTAACATGGTGTGTGTGTTTTTTTTTTTGTTTGTTTTTTTTTTTTCTGCAGTGAATGATGAGGTGATGTGGGAGTACAAATGGGAAAACAAGGAGAACTCCGAACTCTACGGACCCTTCAGCAGCCAGCAGATGCAGGTGAGAATCTTCAGATCAAGTCTGAAGATTATTTGTGTGGACTCTTATGATGCAGTAAAGCGACAAATCTAAACGAATAGCTCCGGTGATTCCTCGGACGGATCTTATGGCGTGTGTGCTCTGGCCTTTCTTCAGTTCCCCGCTCACAACTGTAGTTCCTACCTGCAGGCTTAACTTAATCTACTCTTTGCTGAACAAAAATGGAGGTAAAGTTTATAACCGTGGTTTCCTCTTTTCCTGGCATATACAAACTCTCACTGAATGTGTATAGACGCATTAGGAAGAAAACTACAAGCTTGAAAAGAAGTAGCAGAGCTCGCTGGTGTGAATGTAAAAAGGAAAATGAAACTGGACTATAGATACTGATACTGACAGATAGCTGACCATTTATTATAGTAAGACATAACATGAATAGGAAGAAGAGTACAAGGCCCAGGATAGACCTCAAAGACCAGGATAGGCACGGAGTCATCGTTTTATTAACAAAATGTGTTTGAGAGAAATGGCCTGAACCACTAATGACAAATAAACAGTAAAAATAAACAACATGGTGAAAATGAAATGATGGTGAAGTATCATTGTAGAGGATTTATTAGTGGTCCTTTAAGACAGCTGGGGATGTGACTGTTTTCACACAGAGGATGCTCAGGCATGATACTTTACATACTACTTGACTTCTTACGTCTGACTCCTGGTTTCTGTTTGCAGTAGATAAGAGCTAAACAGCCACGTGAAACCAGGCACAGACATTTTATTTATGGGTTGAGATTTATTGTCCTAAAAAAAAAAAAAGCTTGCTGAAATTAATTAAGGTCACACGTTCATCAAGGTTTCGCTAATGAATGTAAAGTTCTCAGATTTGCTTCATTATTATTATGTTTAATATTATCATTGTTATATTTTTCTCCAGGACTGGGTCGATCAGGGCTACTTTAAAGACGGCGTGTACTGCAGACGGGTCGATCAGGAGGGCGCTCAGTTCTACAACTCGAAAAGACTGGACTTCGAGCTTTATACGTGACTCACCCGCATGCTCCGTTACTTCATTTTCAACACTTGCAGTGCATTTTTAATGTGAGAGTTATTCCCCTTTATCTGCATTTGTTTTGTGTGTGTGTGTTTTTTTTCCTGATATCCATGTGTATTAAACAGCCAGATTAAATGTTTACTATCATCACACCATTTGATACCATGTACATTTGTTTTAAAATAAAGATTTTGGTGGCTGGCCAGATCAATGACCTCATCTATAGTATAGTATTTTACAATATTGTATACATGTATTTGTTTGTATGTGTATATAAATATACACTATATGGTGGCTGGACTGGAACTATTAGGTGCTTTTGTCGACCGTTAACCCCAATCGCCCACTACCAATGGTTGAGTCCTAAATATCCTCGCACTCCCTACATAAGCACACTAACTAGGGTATGAAATAACGGTCGTTACGCCTCATGTAGTGCACTATAATTATGCTCTACAAGGGAGTAGAGATGTAAATCGAACAGTTGACCTGCTTTCCTCTCATTGGGCGCGTTGCCTTAGCTCATTTGCATACTAAAATCTAATTGGCCAATTGGTTTGCCGAAGGCTTTGCTTTCTTTTGCTTTATTTTTCCTACGCACGGGCGTGTAAACTCTAAGCTCTGATTGGCCAGTTATAACGAGAGTTGTGATTGGCCAGGGGGTGGGACTTATTCGACGGCCTTTACTAAAACAAGATGTCTGATTGGTCAGAATGGTTAGGGAGCGTCGGGTGAGTATAGTGGGTTGAGAGGAAAAAAAAAAAAAATGGCGAAACTTGGAGCGCCGTTCCGGCGTGAAAATGTCACACATCACGGGTTTGTTGCCTTTTTTTGAGCAGTAAATCCTAAAATTCAGTTACGTTGTGCACTCAAAGAAGGCGGATGTCTTTTTTTTTTTTTTAATCTTGCAGGTACGTATGTGTGTTTTTTAAATGTAAATAATTGTTTGAAGTGGTGCTTTCTGTCGGGTCTCGACTGCATCTGTGTTAAGAATTGGCATAACGTTATGGTTAATTTCCTGTTTATTATTGAAATTTTGCGATTTTTATCGCTTAAAAATGCGAAGCTGTTTCATTTGAGGTATATCCTATTATTGCTGTTGGTGTAGATGAGTACATAACGTTTAATTTTTAAATTAAAACAAATATTTAATCCTGTTTATTAGGGCTCTGAGCCAACTCGCGGAATTGTTTTATTGTTATTTTTTAAAGATTTATATTATATTGCATGATTTCATTTTTTTTATTGCACTAACACTTGTTTATATACTATGTGTTCTCATATTTATTCAGAGAGAAATTATTTCAGTTAAATGATTACACTGTTTTAGCGACGTGCCACTTTAGCTAACGTTAATAATTTTTATATCCCAAACAAAAAACGCGCTCATATTCTGCCATTAACACAATCCCACCACGTAGACTGTTTGCTTGTTTATTTGTTTTTTTTTTTTTTTTATAAAGATAAAACTACACAGGTTTAGAGTTAGCATAACACACGGCTAATGTTATTAAGGACCGGCTATCGGCGCGTGCTGCCTTCTTTCGTGCTGGTCGCTATAGCAACACATTTTGCCTCGCTGCTTCACACTCAAGTCTCATCTTTAGCTTCATATTTGCTAAATGTATATATTTATTAAAGAATTAGAATAAGGAAACTTTTATCATTTCGCGATAGGGTTGCGATATTTAACTTTGGAACTGAAATTAGCACACCGCTAACATGTAGCTAATTAAAAGACAGCTAGTATGTTTCAGTGTTTAAACTGAGAAAATAAATAAATACTGAAACTGTTTGCTTAAGAAATGTGTGGACGCCAAGGCATGGGTCAACAATCTAAGAAAATATTGTTTTATTAACTTCTTAATTATTAATGTCCTTCTGTACATCCTCCTTTCCTTCTGTACATCCTTCTGTACATCCTCCTTTCCTTCTGTACATCCTCCTTTCCTTCTGTACATCCTTCTTTCCTTCTGTACATCCTCCTTTCCTTCTGTACATCCTCCTTTCCTTCTGTACATCCTCCTTTCCTTCTGTACACCCTCCTTTCCTTCTGTACACCCTCCTTTCCTTCTGTACACCCTTCTTTCCTTCTGTACACCCTTCTGTACATCCTTCTTTCATTCTGTACACCCATCTGTACATCCTTCTTTCGTTCTGTACATCCTTCTTTCCTTCCGTACATCCTTATGCACATCCTTCTTCCTTCTTTACGTCCTCCTTTCCTTCTGTACATCTCTTCCTTCTGTAATCCTGCTTTCCTTCTTTATGTCCTCCTTTCCTTCTGTACATCCTTCTTTACGTCCTCCTTTCCTTCTTTACGTCCCGCTTTCCTCCAGTACATCTTTCTTTACGTCCTCCTTTCCTTCTGCACAACCTTCTGCACAACCTTCTGTACATTCTCCTTTCCTCCTGTACATTCTTTCTTATCTCTGTATGTATTTTATACAGAACATGTCCTTCTTTCTTTCCTTCCGTACTTCCATAAGCGCTTTATC
>CM074928.1:2267366-2293563 GCA_037576815.1 Pangasius larnaudii | reverse complement strand
CTGCCCTCTTCCGCATACACGAGCTCGCCGATCTCCCTGCCCTCTTCCGCATACACGAGCTCGCCGATCTCCCTGCCCTCTTCCGCATACACGAGCTCGCCGATCTCCCTGCCCGATCTCCCTGCCCTCTTCCGCATACACGAGCTCGCCGATCTCCCTGCCCTCTTCCGCATACACGAGCTCGCAGATCTCTCTGCCCTCTTCCGCATACACGAGCTCGCCGATCTCTCTGCCCTCTTCCGCATAAATGAGCTCAATTTGCTAGTGTCACTGTGATTGACAGGGGAGAAAGATTATGCCCTCCCACCCTTGCTTTCTTGATTGCTGGCCATTGATGGCTGTGGTGGGGTTTGAACTCGCGATCTCCAGACAATAGAGCGAACATTCTGCTGTTGAACTGCTTGGAAGCTATAATTGTTCTCTATCATCATTGATTTATGAGATTGAAAGTTTTGAAGTGTCCCATTGATGTCTTTATTTTTCCAGACCGACAGCAAGCAAATGGAACGAAGAAAAGTGTCCTCCATCCGCATCCGCAAAACTCTCCCCAAACCACAGTACAATCTGACTCCGATGGGTCTTCCCAAAGCCGTCAGGTTGGTTACTGCCTGCTTCGTCCATGTCAGACCTGCTTTGTGTGTGTGTGCGTGTGTGTGTGCGTGTGTGTGCGCACATGTATACAGATGTAGATGTTGTGTATTTACAGGATAAAGAAGAAAGTTTTTAGCGTGGAGGAAATCTACACAAACAAGAACTTTCTCAAACCTCCTGAAGGGTGAGTCCTTAAACACACTTCTCACCACACACTACATTTTCATAATTAGTGTTTGAAACATAGTGACTTGTTGTCTGTTTCTATATTGATTGATTGATTGACTGATTTACTTTATCGCACAGGCAGTAGAACAGACACTACAAATTAAACAGTGTGTTCATATTGGGACAAACTCCTCCTACTGTGCTAGGATTGGCTGGAAGTCTTTACATCACATCACCAAAACAGCATGACGCATTACACCTTAAAAATATTACATCTTAAAAAAACATTCATGATTCCCAGTTGTGGTTACTGCCACAGCTATAAATAGGCTTAAGAAAATACAGTAAAATACATACTATATGTAAAATAAGTAAATAAAAATGGGAAAAAATACAGATTGACATTTAACTGAAAGTTTTTTTTTTTTTGTACTGCTTGTTTCTTTCATTCTAGATTTTCTTTTTTTCTTTCTGTAATTTTATTAAGGTTCACATTCAGGTTCTATTTTATGCTCTCTTTTGTTACACTGTTTGTATAACAAATTTATCTTGGCCTCAAGAGGTATTTTAGTGTACAATTTGTGTACTATTTGTGTAATCTGTCCTACACACACACACACACACACACACAAAATATGATAAATACGACTTTTAGGTTTCAGCTACATGGCTTATAAAGCTTAAATTGTCAGTAAGTGATAATTTATCAAGCTTAAATTGTTGATAAATAATTCAATAAGTTCTCAATAAGTTCTCAATTCTCAATAAGATGTTCTCTGGTTGTCAGTTGTTGTTTGAGGTTGCCTGTTTATTTTCCACCACACCAGATAACAGTTTAACTAAAAAAAAAAAAAAAAAAATCATAATGTGGCACATTAGAGAATTAAAACGCTCCATTGCTCTGTTTTCTCAGTTCCAGCTAAAGCACAGGCATTTGAGCACAAATTGTACCTGATTCTACTCATTGGACTTGTTTGCTACTACTAAACAAAGAGAAAAGCCACACCTGATTCCACCTGTTCTATCTGTTGATTGTGACCTTCAGTTGACTAGCAGGTGTGGCTCCTGATTGGTTGGAATGCACCCTGCAGCCTGTACTAGTCCTTTGCAATTAAGGTTAGACTCCACTGATCTAAGGCTTTTCTCCTGATTCCCCGGGATAAGACTTGACTCAGCATAAATAAATAATCTTAACACAATGTGTGGAAAAGTCTACGATACATGCAAAGAAATGCTGTAAAGCAAGGATACTTTCAAAAAATAATGAAATTAGAAGTTTCTACAATTAAAAACATACTATATAGAGCAGTAAACTGTAATAAACTAAACAAAGTCAGTATTTGGTGTGTGATGACGTTTGATGACCCTTTTGCTTAAAGACATGAGAAGTCTCAGGTAGTGCGTGTGCAGCGTTCTAAGGAAATTAGTCGTTACGTTTTACTGCGCTTCTTGGAGAAGCCGCCACTGTTCCTCTGGAGACCTTGATTGTCGCACTCGCTTCTTTTCTTTCGCACGCGAACACTCAGCACCCTTTATTTCGTTTTTTTTTTTTGTCTGAAAAGTGGTCTTTTACGTAATATGTTGCTTTCTTTACTGACATACAAGTTTTTTTTTTTTTTTTTTTTTGTAACATTTCATATTTTGTTGGAAAAGTGATTTTTGGAAATCTTAAATGTTTATGTGCTGACTCAGTAATGCAGAAGTCATAAAAAATAAACATCTGTAACCAAATTTGTATTTAAAAAAAAAAAAACACATAGTCACACACATATATTTATATATTTTCTGGATAAGGCATAGAAGCGCTCAGTGTTAAACCTAATGCAGTGCATTATGGGTAAGTCATACTGGGAATACCACCATCAGAACAGATTCTGTGCATCTGGGACGCAGCACCAAGTTCATTTTACGTTTCCTATTTATTCCTCCAGACGCTTAGAGACCATATTTGAAGTCCCTCTTAGCCGGCGAGACGGTTCCCAGTCTCTGATTGGTCCGAAACGGGTAAAACGCTTTGTCGAGTTTCCTGAACTGGGCGTGGCCAGGAAGCCGAGGAGGCCTCTCGTTGGTGGAGCAGGAGGGGGCGGAGCTCAGAGAAAAGCAGCAGGGAATTCTGGGATGGGAAGAACCCGCCGAGGCAGGGAAGAAGAAGCACTTCACTTGCAGGACTTTGATTCACTCCTGTGCTCAAAACTGAACGAACTGGACGTGTGGATGGCGACGGAGCAGATGGTTTACTGAAACCCTCCCAGTCTCGCTTTTTCTTTCTGATTCAAAGCCCATGGCATACACGTGCAGAAATGTACGATTTCGTACTTGTGTACAGACAGATGCTTGTACAGTTTTAACATGAGGTTTAGCTTTGATGGCCGCGTGCGCTTATAACGTTTTCCTGAGGGATTGAAAAGAGCACTTAACTTCAAGTGAGGGTCTGTCACAAGCCCTTTTCCAGACTTCAGAAATGGATTTAGGGATGCACTGACTTAATAACACATAGCGGTGCGTCTCACCAGCGTTGGCCTGAAATAATGTACAGAAGTGATCCGATTTGACACTTGTCGCAATTTAGCTTTTTTGTTGTGTTTAAATAAATTTTTTACAGCAGATATCGATTAACTTTATACAGCAGATATTATTATATCTCTCACAAGCTCAGCTGTTTCATACTTTTAAAAAGAAACCTGTGACCCAGTCATGGGGCAGCGAACACATGACTCACTCGCCATTCATGCGGTTAAAGTTGTGAGAACACTGTTGCTAGGCAACAGGGGAAGTGAACTCGAAGCGGTGAGGGAACGTCTGCTTCTGAAGCCATTAATGCCACAAGAGTGAGCTGTTTACACGATGAACACGGCTTCCTTTCAATTCGTCTGCTCTTCTCATGAAACAAGGCTTCCTTCTAACGTATAAACCAATTCTAATGATCAGACTGTGTTTTTTTTTGTCGTCAGCAGAGATTGTCAAACATCTGTCCAGCATCTTTGAATAAGTGTTGGTGCAGATGTGTTTAAGGAAGATCTTCCTACAAGCGATTAACGTCCATCACGTCAGTGTGAGATTACGGCCAATATTCAGAGGTGTGGTATCGAAAATGGAAAATAAATAAATTGATGCATCTCTAGCTTTCGTTAAGTCATGAGGATTCCTGACTAGTTCACTTGGTCTCTCAGGGTACTGTGTGTGTGTCTGTGTGTGTGTCTGTGTGTGTGTCTGTGTGTGTGTCTGTGTGTTGTTGTTTTTTTACTTTTTATTTTTTATTTTTTTTTTTACGTGACCATGTTGGTTTTGTATAAATGGAATACTGTTTATCGTTTTGTAATAATCTGTTAATAGCTTGTTACCAGTCAACAGCTCTGTTGCAATATCTTCATTTTCTCTCATGCCGTACAAAGACGAATCGCACCGTCCATCATGTTTTCATGTGTTTATTACTCTTTTTTTTTCTTTTTTAATGTTATATAATAAATACAAACTATAACTTGTAGCTACAAGAGCATCCACCCTGTATGTTACAGAAACAAGTGGAAGTGAATTTTTCTTTTCCTATGTAATATATTCCTTGTTCTTTGTGTTTTTTTTTTTTTTTTAATGTTTATACTTATTAAATTGAACAGTTGCTTGTAAACAGTTGGAAAGTATGTTGTTTAATGTTCATCGTATAAAAGTACAAAATGAAAAATGTATAACAGTAGCTCATAATACAGTGTTATCAACAAATGTAACACAATCTTGTGCTTGTTGTTGGGGGGGCTGTTGACGTGTGCACTGAGAACACAGGCCAGTCTCAATCTGCATACCGTGACCTAATACTTAAAACTATATACTGTGTAATGCATATAACGTGTAAAATTAGTATATAATGATCTGAAACAGATTAATGCTCATTGGTCCATCAGGTGAGAAAAGTTAATGCGCACTCTAGAATTCCAACGCCGTGGAAAAAAAAAAAAAAGCAAGTTTCATCTTAACTGTCCCGCTTTTGGTTCAGCTGTTTTGTCCAAAATGAGCAACTGCTGTGCAAATGAGAGAGACTTTATCTTAGGAGTGCAAATCCTGCCCAAAAATGCATGTTGCCTTCTGTGTGGAGCTGCTTGGGTTTTCGGGTCTCCATGCCTCTTGATGGTTCGCCGTCCTTCACGCTTGATTTAAAAATGTTTTTATTTATTTATTTATTTTTTTTGGGTGGGGGATAGGGGTCCAAGACTCCCTGGTCTGCATTTTTATTATCCCGTCACCACTCTGTGGTAGAGGCATTATGTGTATGTGTTGTCCATGTTTCCAAACTCCATCTGTCCGTGATTCTCATTACTGCAATAATCTCAAAAAACGAGTTGTCGAATGTTTGCAGGATTTGCATGGAATCATCATTTTAACCGATTGATTGGATTTTGTAATCGATCCAAACAGGGTCAAATGTCTGAAATAATTTTTCTTCAATGGCTTCCTTCCTGTTTAACGTATATTCCAAGGCATGCCGATTACCGACGAGAAGGACTCGACCTGACGGTGGTGGAATCATCCACTTTGTTGCCGTATATGTCGAGGTCTACTTGTCGGTGCTCTGTGTCTCACTTCAGTGTCTCTGTTTGCCATTTTAGGGCTTCCTTTCAGTTGTCAGTCTCTGGCTCGCCACACCTCGTTGTTTGGTGCACCAATTTTTATTTCTGTCTTTTTGGACTCTGTGTTTTCAGTTTGGTCTTTTCTTGCCCTCTGTGCTTTTTTTGTTTTGCTGTTTTTTGGGCCTCTGGGGCTTATGGCACCAAGCACCTTAGTTCAACATTTTCAGGTCTGCATTTCCCTTGATTTGAAAGATTTTGGAGTCTCTGTCTCAGCTTGGCAGCTCTGGAGCCCTGTCTGTTTGTCTGTCTGTTTTTTGGGAATCCATGACACTCAGTTGTGCCTTTTCTGGGCTCGCATGTTGTCCATTTGGCATTTTTGATGACCTATGTTTCAGTTTATAAATGTCAAAAGGTATGACAGCAGTCCCAATAGCAGTGGGATGAGAAGAATAAGACCCACCCATGCCAAGATGGCTCCTATTCCCCATTTTAGAGCTTTTTCAGAATACTCTTTGGCTTTGTGTGGCAGTGCACCACCGGACCTCTTGTTGAACTCCCGAGTCTGGCGAGAATGAGAAAAAAAGACATGAGGTTAAGTGGAAGTAAGAAATATTTCTATTAAAAAAAAAAAAAATTCATTTACACTTTACAGATGTGTTGCCGTATGAAATGCTTGTTTAAATCTGTTGTTTAATCTCACGATTTTAAGCATTTATTTCTAGAAATAAATGAAGCAAAATTATCTGCTAATAGAATAAGACAATTTTAAACTTGAAAGGAGTAAAATGTCTAGAATCTTATAAGTCCAGATAAATTTGACTATATTTAAGATATATTTACTTGATAAGATGATATTTTTTGCAGCGGTTTACAGCTGTTAGTGTGAAAGTGGTAAAGGTGAGTACGTCTCATCTGGAGTGTCCAGGAATGTGCCCGAGAACCTCTGTGATGTTTGCTACGAGCCCTTCCCCTTCCATTTCACAGAGCATGATTGGACAGGTTAGTAATTCCAAAAATGTCTAATAATGCCGCACCTAGCTCTGTTTATGCTACTATTTGCTTTGTGATTTGTACAGTGAAACATCGGCTAGGACAGTAAACACGCATGCAAGCTGGAGTGTGCTTGTGCTAATAGTAAATAGGCTATTAAGTAAATAGGCTATTAGTAATAAGATGTTCCAATGTGGTGTAATATCAGCGTAAGAGGTGTGTGTGTGTGTGTGTGTGTGTGTTGGCTACCTTAACTGAGTAAATGAGGGACACGATGCCGACGCAGGACAGGCCGCATATGATGCTGCAGATAGCCAGCTTCCTGTAGTCTCTTGCTGTGAGGTGTTGATCCTCAGAGCCTTTCTCCACATCGACTGACTTCGTTGTTTCGGTCAGCAGAGTGCTGTTGCTTGGTTCGTGGTCTGAGGTAGACATTTTTTTTCTCTACACTGGAAGCGAACAAACACAACACACCGTTATGAGCAGTAAAACGATTGAGCCAAATGATAGTCTCGTTCATGAGGATTTTTTTTCTTCACACATCATCTTGCAGTTTCATTATGTGTTTGCAATAACATCCTCCCTTTGGGGCACACACACACACACACACACACACAAATGCAACACTGAGGTTAAGGTTTGGCTTGAGGTTGTGAAAAACATTAATCAACAACCACAAACCTCCCCAAACTAAATTTTTGTGTTCTTTAAAAAACAGCGAAAAGGAAAATGTTGTTTAAGTGTTCATGCCTGGTTATTCGTCCACCTTAACAACCTGCGTTTCGAAACCTGCATGTCTGAAAAGAGCTGTAGAACATTTAAACAGGAAAGCATTTCAATTTTAAAAATGACAGGAAATATACAGGAAATGTGTTTGCAGAGAGGAAACGGGTTCGCATTTCTCACTGAAGAGAAGTCGTTCTTGAAATCTTGAGTTTAGGTTAAAAAAAATTTAAAGAATCCATGAAGGACGGGGGTTCTGAAAGAAATACACAGGAAACAGGTCACACCAGGCCATGAAATTGCTCATCAGTCATTACTTCTGACATTTTACTTCTGAGCCTGTGAAAATGGAGAAGATTTCAAAAAAAAAAAAAAAAAGGCTGTAATTCCTAAACAGTCAATGCAATATTTTTGTTCAACTTCTTGAATTAAAGCTGAAAGTCGACACTTCAGTCTCATCTCGATTGCTTCATTTCAAATCCGCTGCCGTGGTGGTGTACGGAGGCAAGATCACCAAAATTGTGCCACTGTCCAAATACTTATGGACCTGACTCCGTAAGAAGAGGGAAAGTTGGGTATCTTCTCTCAAACTTCGTCAATGAGTCGATGTTTGTTTGGTGTCTGAAATTTCTGAATTCTTTTTTTTTTTTTTTTTCACGTTGGAGCTATAAAGCTAATAAAAAGTAATGGAAGCATGTATTAGTTTAGCATCACACACACACACACGCACATTCAGTACGTACACACCAGTAACAATGAATGTAAGAAGAAGAAGAAGAAAAAAAGAATGTTTTCTCCACTTTCAAAGTTTTGGCGGCGCCTCATTCTTTTATACGTGCGATCGACAGCTCGGAAGAGTCGTGTGATGACTTAGCCATGCAGGTCGCACGAAAATGCTAAATTGTTAGCTGTGAACTTCCCTCACTTGAAAACGAGAGAAAAGGTGTTTAGAAGCATACGCAAGACCAACATGATGCGTAATGTTTGACAAAAATAGCATTTTTGCTTTAGAGCTAAATATTGGTGCTTTTACTAGCCGCTGATTGGTTCACGCGAAACATTAATCATTTTTAAAAGCTGCGATTCTGTGAGCTCTTTGCTTTTAGCCCAATGACTGTATCATGCTACGTTTGTTTTCCGCAGAAGTGTGGAGAGCATCAGATTGTAACCTTCAGTATCCTGAAGCTTGTGGGCAGAACGTGTACAAAAGACCTCAGACGCTGTGGGTCCTGTGGGTGGAGCTAAAGAAGCACACCGAAGACATGAAATATTACCTTCCTGAGCATAACTGGGGAACGTTGCACATTTTATTCTGCATACGTGTCAGGTTTTTGTGGGGTGTGTGTGTGTGTGTGTGTGTGTGTGTGTGTGTGTGTGTTGCATGCTGGTTTGCCAGGCAGTAAAAGCCTGATGATCAGGAAAAACCACATCACAGAGTCAGTTGAGAATCACATCATCAGAACAAAACCGTTGGATGCTGCTACAGAGAACTCGGGTTACGTACACGCGCGCGCGCGCACACACACACACGGGCCATGTCATACTTCTACTGTAACACAATCAGTTTACCTCAGATTCGCCTTTCTGTTTGTACACAGAAAGAGACAGAGAGAGAGAGACTGAGGGAAAGATTGAGAAACAGACACAGTGAGGGAGAGACCGAGAAAGATAGAAAGGGACTGGTAGACAGAAAGAGAGACAGACAAACAGAGTGATATAATCAGACAAAGAAAGAACAGACATACAGAAAGATAGACAGAGACAGAGTGAAACACTGACAGAGAGAGAGAGACAAAAAGAGACAGACAGACTGAGAGGGAGGTGGACAGACAGAGAGGGACAGCAGACAGAAAAAGAGACCGGCAGACAGAGAGACAGACGGAAAGAGACAAACAGAAACGGACCAATGGAGAGAGAGAGAGAGACAGACAGACAGATAAACAGATGGAGAGAAATGAACAGACAGAGAGAGAGAGAGCCTTCAAGAGAGACTGAAATGGAGATGGATAGAGACAGAGTAGACAGAAAAAAAAACAGAGTGAGAGGGAGGTTACAAAAGAGACTAAAATGTAGATGGAGAGAGAGAATTCTGCAGAGACAGTGATGGAGCAAAGGGGCAGAAACACAGACACACATCTGTATATCCCTCACCGTTTCTCTCTCTCTCTCACTCTATTTTTTTCAGTCTCTCTTTGTCTTTGTTTCTGATCTTCCCTCCATCACAGGTGAATCCTTTCAGGTACATTTGATGGAACAGCTATTATTTACATTTACATTTACGGTATTTGGCAGACGCCTTTATCCAGAGCGACTTACAATAGTGCTTTGAAGTCTATCAAAAATACATTCTGATATTGGCTCACTAGGTCACAAACCAGGAATACCATCAAAACTCTGTTGGGGAGGTAATTTCTAAAAAAAAAAAAAAAAATAAATAAAATTTTTTTTTTCGTAAGTGCCAGCTTAAGTACTTTATGAAGAGGTAGGTCTTTAGACGTCGTTTAAAGACTGCCAGTGACTCATCTGTTCGGACATTATTCTCTCTCATGTGCAGTATTGTTTCCTCTTCTATTGTCGCTCTGATGAGAAAAAGGACGCAGTGAGTCACAGGTTGGAAGAACAGTCAAGAACATGTTCGGACAGTGGTGTGTGTTATCGACTCATTGTATGGTGAACGCTCCACATAACTTACACAGCTCATTTGCATTTAGTCACGCCCACAAAACTCCATAAAAGGTCAAGTGCACAGACAGCTGGAAGTTATTTTGAATCACTAAAAATGTTTGAATAATATAATAATAATAATAATAATAATAATAATAATAATAATAATAATAATAATAATCGAGCGCTAAATCTTCCATCAGCTGAGGTGTTTGTTTGAGGCTATACCTCTCTGCGCAGGCAGAACAGCCCATCTGTGATGCTTTATTTATTTTTTTTGTATTTAATTTATAAATGTTCTGGATGGTACCCTTAGTCGCTGACCTAGTGAACTAGCATGAGGATGTGTTTTTGATAGACTCCAAAGCTCTTCTGAGTCGCTCTGGATAAGGGCATCTGCTAAACTCTTTAAATGTAATAAAAATCAGCAATTTAAACTCGACAGTGTATTTCAGATTTAAAAAAGTGCAGTATTTCATGTAAATTATATTTATTTGAAGTTGATCAAGTTGAGGTTTACATTAGCTAGTCTTCTTATGAGTAAATTTACACACACTCAGGAGCATGAGTAAGATATGAAGGTTTTGGCGAAATTGAATGCTCATATGAATGATTTATGAATAAATCCATTCGTATCCAGCTTGATAAATGAGGCCCATTGTGTTGATTCTATCTATCTATCTATCTATCTATCTATATCTATATATATATATATGTATGTGTGTGTGTGTTTGTAAGATTATAACCCTGATTTACAGTCCCCTTTGAAAGTATTAGTATATCAAGGCCAGTTCTTTTGTTTTTGCTATACACTGAAGACCCAGTTTCAAAATGGCTTACTTTTCTCCCATAGACAGCTCTCTGGTCTTTATGCTGGTTTATCCTTTTTTAACAACAAATGCAGTCTTCACAGGTGAAATCCAGGGCTCAGACCAAAAGTAGACATTCAGAGCTATTAACTGTTTAAACCGTCACTCTAACAGGACACACCTGGGCAACAAGAAACTCCTGTCAGTCACAGGAGTAAAAATATTGGAACGTGACTAAAATTCCTAGTTGTTTAGCATGTATTTAGATGTAAATTTCAGGAAACGAAAACTGAAATTCTCGTGAAAATCTCATCTCGTATTCATCTTTTGATCCCAAAACAAAATTTTTAGCCTTGCCGTTCCAGTACTTTCAGAGGGAACCGTATGACATTTGACCTGGTAAGTGTTTCTGATGGAGGGGCAGCGACAGGCTGTTTATCCAGTGAGCATAAAGCTCCTGTAATTAGGGTTTATTATCAGTACTATTCAGCAGTGTATCTTCTCACACCCTGAAGCTGTCTGCCTATAATCTGCCTGCGATCTCTGTGTTTGCGTGTGTGCGCGCACGTGTGTGTGTGTGTGTGTGTGTGTGTGTGTGTGTGTGTGTGTGAGACAGTAGCATGAGCTCTGTAATTACTGTGAGTAGTCAACATGTAGGTATGTGTATTTCTTTCCCTCCACCTCCAGGACATTTTACACGTCTTATCTTATGGGAAGCTTTTAAAAGGTGCGGCCATCGGGCTTCTGAGTCATAGTGGAGTTTCCAAAGTGAGGAAAAAAAACTTGGAAAAGTGAAGTTTTTTACTGGCAATAAAAAACTTTGGTTAGCGAGCGAATATGAGGAGATTTTACGACATGCTGAGAATCAAAAATATTTCATTCCCGATATTTCTTTCTTTTTCTTTCTTTCTTTATTTCACATTCTTTCATTCATTCTTTCTACTCACTGGCATTCCTTTTCTTATTAAACTACTCCTTTCTTTCGTTCTTTTGTTTGTTCGTTCTTTCATTCTTTCTTTTGTTTTTCCTTCATCCTTTCACTTCTCTTCCCATCTTCCTTCCTCTCTCTCTGTACTTTTTGCTTTCTTTCCTACTTTAATTTTTTTCTCAGTACCTTTCTTGTAAAACATTTACACTTAACACATTTAAGAGGTTTTAAATCACAAAAAGATCTGTGTGACATTCTGTGTGTGTGTGTGTGTGTGTGTTTGTGTGGTTACAGTGTGACGTAAGTAAATACACAGGTGTAAGCTGAATGCTGATTACTGTTCAATCTGTGCCACTCACTGAGGAACACACACACACACACACACACATTTTTCTTTCTAACACAGAGCAGAGATTAGGACCTGATTATGGAGTTGTGTTTAATCTTTAAGATCATGTGTCAGTCTCATGTTGTGTGTAAAAAAGAGGAGCCAAAGAGTGTTCCGTACTCACACACCCGTCGGGACGTGAAGGAGGAGAAGGCTGAAGTTCCTGATCGCTCGCTCACTGTCTCATAACAGCACAACACTTTAACTCTTTAACACTTTGATCCGGTAGACTTGTGATGATCTGGTAGCCTCCTGAGTGTTCCTTCAGTTTCTGCTCAGAAAGTCTATACTGTAACTGTATATCCAATAAAAATAATAAATACTGAAATAAATAAATCTGTGTGTGTGTGTGTGTGTGTGTGTGTGCCCTGAGCAAAGAAATGTTTCACTTCCTTTCTTCACTCTGCCACAGACACACCTCTGTGAGTGAAACAGCATACCTCCTTTAAATCTCTCTCTCCCTCCCACCTCTCTCTCTCTCTCTCTCTCTCTCTCTCTCTCTCCCTCCCTCCCACCTCTCTCTCTCTCTCTCCCTCTCTCTCTCTCCCTCCCACCCCCCCATCTCTTCTTGTTTCTTGTTTCTCTCCCTGTCTCTCTCTCTCCCTCCCTGTCTTTGTGTTACATCTCCTAAGTTCTTTCTCTGTACCTTTTCTTTTTGTTTTCTCTTCCACTCTATTGAATTCCTTGTGCTGTGTTTAATGCCACAGTGACATGGACATGCTATTTTTACTTTATATTACTTTGCTTAACTTACAGGGGCTTCCACTCCAAATGTGTCTAACAGGACTGACAGAGATACTGTTTCATTCTTTCATTTTCTTTCTTATGTCTATCTCCTTTTGTTGTTCTTCTCTTTCTCTCTCTCTCTCTCTCACACACATCACACAAAGATTTTTCATTTCCAAACAATTAAAGAAACCACTTTCTTTTCCTCTAACTTTACACAATCTTGGCATTACACGATAATGATCAAAGTTTCACAAGTCTGGAAAAACTGAACATTTGCCAGGAAGAGGAAGTCCCCACAACATGGTGCCCTTTAAATCCAGACCAAACTTTCTGTTCTCTGATCCTTTCAGTAAATCCTCTACTCGGTCACTGGTTTATTCCTTTCATCTCGCTGCCTTTCTTTATGCACTGTATTTAATTTCTTTGTTCTTTATGTCCTGTGTGCTTTTACTGTTGTCTGTTTAAAGCCCACTGAATTACCTTTTGTGTATGAAATATGCTCAGCAAATCCACCTCTCTCTCTCTCTCTCTCTCTCTCTCTCTCTATATATATATATATATATATATATATATATATATATATATCTTTTTGTCATTTGTCTCTTCCCTCTTTCAGTTCTATTTCTCTCTCTTGACGTCACTCCTACATTCCTTCTCACAGCTCTATTTATAGCCTTCTCTGTGTCTCAGCTTGTCATGTTTGGGTTCATCTCAGCACATGCATTTCTGACTAATTTTGAGCAGCCAGTCAGAGCGAGCCCTGATTTACTGACCACAGAAAAAATTTCTTTTTTTGTATAGTCAGTTTTCAGATATTGGATATTTTCCGGCCATAATTTCACAAAATGTGAAAATTGTAGAATTGGCAGTTACTGATGTAAACAATTAAAAAAAAAATCTTTATTACAACTTTATTAAGTAGGCTACACCAGGCATAAATGGCACTCTATTTTTTAAAGGTTCATCAGGCATTTTGTTTTAAAAGAAATCTCTCCGTATTAAATCGCTATGAAGCTTTTCTAAAACACAGTGCTGTATAATTCATGAATGAGTTTTTCCGTAATTGATGTAATGACTCATGTTGAAAGTGAAACTGTTTCTGTAATTATGATTAAGGTTACTGATGTCATATTGGCGTCATTCTCAGTTATTTACACAAGCTTTCCTGCTGCTCATGAGTCTGGTCATTTAACTCATCCTTTACAAAAGAAATGCCCTTTTTCATCAGACTTTGTGAACATTTTTTAAACGTTTGTTTAACATTTTTATGTGCAAATTAGTGTATATTTAATAAGCTTTTGATACATTTGCATTTTGAAATACGTTTTTATATTTAAGAAAATTATAATTAGTGTATAAAAATAAAATTATTGTATTGATGTATACTTTTAATTCTGATTTAAAAAAAAAAAAGAAAAGAAAAATAATCACAGACATTCTCTCGCTTGAAACCATAAACCGCTAGAAATACCACTGAGTAAAGTCACTTCCGCCATGCTGCTATTCTATTGGCTAAGCCCCGCTCATACGTCACATTCTGTTAGCCAATCGGAAAGTACGCTGAATGCATGACGTGGCGGCGAAGACAAACAAGGAAGTGAATTTTGGTAATCGCGTTGAGTGGATGTGAGGTACAAATAATAACATTTATTCAGACTTTTGTACATAAATTATGATGTGTGAGAAAATAAAACATCATTTGTGGCAAATAAACACGGCGAATTAGTCATAAAAACAGAAATACAGGCCGTGTTTTAAACGAAAGGAGTAAGCCCAGCTGTATATTCAGATTTAAGCTTAAAACTAATACCTAAAATGGCCGCATTAAGTGTGCACTCTTTTTTTTTTAAAAAGGGATTAGAAACACCACCTGAATATGGCTGTGTTCTAAACTGCATGCCACATAAAAGCAATCAACAAAGCAACACCCTGCCCTAGGGTGAAACTTCCCTGCCCTGGTCCTGGAGAAGCCCCTGTCACACTGGAGGTGTATTAGGAGCAGGAAAACACTAAACTGTGCAGGACAGGGGGTTTTCTGCATCAGGGTTGGATCCTGTGCCCTATATATATCCACATTACATCCTGAATAATCAGCTCATTTTTCATCTTTGCGTTTCTTGTGCATCTCCCAGGACATGGCGGATGGTGGTGGAGGAGTCATTGCAACCGAGAAGTACGGCTCCCAGGAGGCCTGGAGGTACCGGATAAAGGATGGAGGGATGCAGAGAGAGAGAATGGGACAGGAACGAGTGACTAGGGGGAAATCAATCAGTGATGCATTCAAGGTGCGCCATGTCTGTCACTCCTTATACAAGTGCACTACATAGTATCGTGGCCTATAAGAGGCTTGAATGATTGAGCACTTGAAAGCATTAACACAAGTCCCTGTCCTTCTCTAGAACGTTTTCCTGCCTCAGGGTTACCCCGAGAGTGTCAGCGAGGATTATCTGCAGTATCAGATATGGGATACATTGCAGGTTACTTTATACATTTATTAATGCTGGTGAACATTAGTATCTTGGTAGGGTAGTTCACTCAGACTTAATGATGGACACTTCTTCTGTGTTTTTTCTTCTCTAAGGCTTTCTCCAGCTCTCTCTCGGGCACACTCGCCACTCAGGCCTCACTGAAAGGAGTCGGAGTCGGCAATCAAGAAGCAACAGTTGCTGCAGCTACAGTGACTTGGTTACTCAGAGGTGTGAGTGTGTGTGTGGGTTTATTGGTGCTGATGTGCATGAATACGGTGATATGAAATCGTTTTTTTCTTTTTCCTGTCTCAGATGGAACAGGTATGTTGGGGAGAATCCTTTTCGCCTGGTTTAAAGGGTGAGTGTTTGCAAGCTTTCTGCTGCTTAGTTGTGTTAATAGGTGTGTGTTTCTCTCTCTGAGATGCTACAGTGTTCAAATCAATATGTTATCAGCAATCTGATGTGTGAAAGATACATTTAATGCAGCAGTGATTCACTACAGTACGATTCGGAGCCATTTAAATATGATTTGGTACTGAGTTCTGTTATAATTAAACCAACGTTTAAATAACTCAAGGAAGGAGGCTGAGAAGCAGCTTTCTTTCACAAATACACTCTTTTGAATATTGATATTAGTCTCAATATACGTGCTAGTGATGGGAATTCTGTCTCTTTTCAGTCAGTCAGATCATTTGGCTCAGCTCATCATTAAGAGTCGACTCTTTTGGCTCTCAGATGGCCATATTTTTTTCTAAAGCAGAACAGGTTCGCAATAAAACTGACCAGTGATTGTTCTTCTTCACCTAGCTGTGACTGAAAGAATGTCTCACTATTCACACTAACAAATACCTCTGACATTGAAAAGCAGTTTCCGTAGAAACATTTTGATTAATGGCTTCGGTGCCATCTCCAAAAAAAAAAAAAAAAAGTAAGCTGCTATTTTCCTGTAACAGGAAAGTGTTCATACCACAGCAATTACCATTTTTTAAAACTGATTAAAGAATGACATATCATACTTTTTTCAATTTGTAGTTACAATGAAATATTGTGGAATGTCTATGGAATGAGTTGGTTCCTGTTCTCCCTCACCAGCCTCTCTCATTTTCTCTCTCATGAAGTTAATAAGACCAAAAAAAAAAACACAGCTTGTGATGTTACAGAGAAACCACGAAAGTGTAAACGCTCCCGTTCTGGAAAACTTTGTTACATCTTTACCTCTGACTGTTACAAAGCGCTGATATTGGAGACTCCTTCCATAAATGTTAATTAAACATCTCCTTACAGAAAGCTTCACCCTATCAGCGACTACGTGGATTACGCGTTTATGTCGAGTGTCTGACGTACAGGTTCCTGTGAATGAGCTGTTACTATAGAAACGATAAGGTAGTACAATCCAGCATTCATCTTTACGCTGTAAACATTTACATCCTCTTTACTTTATAGGAGCAAACTGGATTCAGAAGCCAAAAAATGGAGGTGAGGCGTGATTAATGTTTTTGGAAGTGTTTCTTCATAAATTATTGAGACCTTTAGAGAAACTCTGTGTTTTTAAACCTGTTTCAGGCTTTTTGCTGACATTCTCAACGACGTTGCGATGTTAATGGAGATCACCGCACCTCATTTCCCTCCTTTCTTCACTCTTATTGTGTGCATCGCCGGAGTGTTTAAGGTAAACCTCACTGTTTTTAACCTTTATTTAAATAGATTTACACAAAGTAAACAATTTAAAAGACTAAAGATTAAAAGATTTTTGGCAGATTTGAAGGGGAAAAAAATCTGGCAAGCTTGGGAAGAGTCAGAATTCCTCCTTGTTGAATGAGTCAGAATTCCTCCTTGTTGAATGAGTCAGAATTCCTCCTTGTTGAATGAGTCAGAATTCCTCCATGCTCCATGTTGAAGCTGAATCGCATTCTGACTCAGCTCATAGTTTGGTATCATTCAGCGCCAGCATCAGCATAAATTCTAAAGGCGAAATTGTAGTTTAGAAGTGATTCTGATGAGGGGGGGCACGGAGGCTTAGTGGTTAGCACGCTTGCCTCGCACCTCCGGGGTTGGGGGTTTGAATCCTGCCTCTGCCCTGCGTGCGTGGAGTTTGCACATTCTCCCCGTGGGGAACCCTTGGGGTGGGGGGGGTTTCCTCCAGGTACTCCAGTTTCCTCCCCCAGTCCAAAGATGTGTTGTAGGCTGATTGGCATTTCCAAACCGTCCATAGTGTGTGTGTGTGTGTGTGTGTGTGTGTGTGAGATTGTGCCCTGCGATGGGTTGGCACCATGTCCAGGGTGTCCCATGCCTCATGCCCCGTGCTCCCTGGGATAGGCTCCAGTCTACCTCACGACCCTGTGTAGGATAAGCGGTATGGAAAATAAATGGATGGATGGATTCTGATGAGATTTTAAAAAAAATTTTATTTGTGTATAAATGTTTAGTATAAATGGTATAACTGAGCTGAATGATGTTTTGAGGTGAGCGTATGATGATTTAGGCGTTTACCAAACTGGTAGATATCGACTTCCCTTATTAATTCGCTAAATTAGCCTATAGTCGTGTGCAGAGCTAAAGAAGGAAAAAGACACCGGTGCATTGTGGGATTTTATGAAGTGGATATTCTCTATTAAATATTTGGATGCATTTTTGCCAGGAGACTTGAATCAAATTCGATGACAGATGAGTTTACTGAACGTGAAATGCATGGTGGTTTGTGTCTTCGTCTCACTCCAGTCGATTGTGGGCGTGGCCGGAGGAGCGACAAGAGCGGCGTTAACCGTTCATCAGGCTCGCAGAAACAACATGGCCGACATCTCTGCTAAAGATGGCAGTCAGGTTAGTGCCGATGGCTGTGTCTCAAATGCGAATCGATTCTTTCTAACAAGATCTTCAGTAAAAAGTCTAAAAATAGCTGACGTTTTAGTAACAACTCTAGATACTTGTACGTGAGTCATGGGCTTTAATGATTCTTAATTCTTCTAACAGGAAACACTGGTCAATCTGGCAGGGCTGCTGGTTAGCTTAGTGCTAATCCCACTTGTCACTGATAACCCCGTGTAAGATTTTTTAACGATGCTTTAAATACATGTGTGTTTTTGTCTGTATATGAGCCGTAATATTGACTTGTGCTGCCTTGGTTCTTCTTCCTCGTCAGGCTGACGTTTATTCTCTTCTTCCTCTTCACCGCACTCCACCTGTTTGCCAACTACAAAGCTGTCAGGTCTGTCGTCATGGAGACGCTGAACGAAGCTCGTCTGGCAATCATCCTCCGTAGGTATTTGCTTGACGGACGGATCCTGAGTCCAGCAGAAGCCAATCAGAGAGAGCCGGTGTTTCTGGGTGAGTCCCTGGTCATTGTAATGTAATAAAGTTTATCATTGAATCACTGTGAAATAATCCTCACACCACAAAAAAAAAAAAAAAAAAAGCGGCAGATCAGCCAATTGAATTATCCATCTACAATGATTGACAGTTGTGTCCGTGTTTTGAACTCTGATATTAACTGACACCCCGGAAGCCCCGCCTCCTTCCCCGGTGCGCTTGAATAATGCGCTGATTCAGCACTCCTGCTTTGTCATGAGGAAAATCAGAACATTTTAAGTTTATTAATATGAAATAAAATCTATCAGTGTATTAGTGTATGTAGCGAACATTAGCCAAGGATATAGTGAACATCAGTCAGCATAATTTTCACACAAATATGGTCAAGAAAATGGCACTTTTTTGTCAAAAGAGAGAGAGAGAGAGAAAAAGTTTAAATAAGTGTCAAGTCTAGCACTGTATAAAACGATATTTAGAAAGTGATTAAAAATGCTGTTCTTCACTGGTTCAGTGTTCACACAGCATGGGCAAGTCTGCCGCAGTAAAACTGGAATGTGTGTGTAGGTATACATGGGGTTTTACGGTAACCACCAGGTACTTGTTAGAGCATTTACATGAATTGCTGTCCTAAAATATGAAGAAAAAAGGTGTTCTAACTAGAACCATCTCATTTGTCTACATTTTATGCAGGTTTAGATTACATAAAGCATCCTCTGTACACGTCCCTGTGAATGAGCCGTTACCATAGAAACGGCAACCTATTAGAACTGGTGCGTTACTATAAACCTGTGATTTGCAGCTGCACTACTGTCACAGCTGTACCTTCTGACCAATCCGATTAGAGAATGCAGCGGCGCTGTGGTAGTATTCGAAGCCTAGTCTAGTCTAGTATTCGAACTGTGTTTGGGTTGCCATTCATTTGATACTGAAGCATCTGTTTCTGTTTCTAATAAACAATCCTTCTTTTCAGAGTTTAAAAGGGAAGTGCTCGTCAAACTCGGGGTCAGACTGGGAGACGTCATTAAACAGTACGTGTGCTCATCTACCACTTTATTCCTAAAACCTAATGATGATGAATAAGATGAATAAGATGAATGGCTCCTTTTCTTTGTGGGTTGTAGGCCTCAGGAGCTCCAGCTGGCTTTGAGGAACAACACCAGGTCCTACATCATAGCAATAAGAAACGGTAATTTTCCTCAATCGTGTGCTCATATTTACAGAGGCGGCGTTCCTATGTATGGTTAATAATATGGCCTGGCTGACTTCTCCTCATGTTTTCAGCTGTGTTGAGTTGCTTGGTCTGTTGTTGGCCTGAGTCAAGTCAGTTAGATGAGTGTTAGATGAGAAAACCTACTTTCTAAACATATCTTCAGCTCGTGTGTGTTTTTGTTTTTTATATATATATATATATATACACACACACACACTGGGACATTGAGACGCTGAGTGTTTTAAAAGCTCTACAGTGAAATCTCTGGGAGAGAAGCAAACACATCTGCTTTTTCATCCTGGTCATTTTGGTAGTTTGGCGAAAAAGAAGAAGTGAAACACTGCAGCTTTTCACGAAATGAGCTAAATAAAGCATCCGGGATCAGGTAGAATTTAATCATGATTTCATACGGATTTCAAAGTGTGATACTGGAATTTGGCAAAAGAAATGGAAAAGGAAAGGGCCAATAAATAATATACGGAATAAAACAAACACTGGTGTGGTGCTGTTAGAGGAAAATAATCAGCAACAGGGTGGTGTGATGAAGCAACGTTACTGTTACCTCCCTGAAGTTGATTATTTTCCTAGAACAGCGTGTCCTACAGGGTTTATTCCTCTTATTCCTCTTAAAGAATGATATGACATAGTATTTATCTGTTTATAGTTTATATGAAAATAGTCCAAACAAAATGGCCACTTTTTCAGTTTACTCCCTCTTCTTCTTCTTCTTCTTCTTCTTCTCAAAATGGCCTGTGATGAGACCTGCGCTATTAACTGTGCCACTCGGTCGGTGTGTGATTGAGTTCATTTGTGTGGATTTGCTCTGCAGGGAGCGTGTGTGTGTGTTTGAGTGCTGACGCGTCAGTGCGTGATGAGATCATGGCGGCGTGTCATGCTGTGTGTATCAGCACCGTGTTACACTCGTCACCGCAGCATGGAGCTCTTACACACCTCTCCGAGATCAGAGGTAAGAGACAAAGGGACTGAAGTCTCCTTCTGTTTTATAATGAAAGTAGAACTCATTTCATTAGCTTAGTGCTGAATTCTTAAGATAAACGCTTAATAATCCCTCGTGGAGAAATGAAAGTGTTACAGCAATGTGGCAGTAAGAATAGTGAGGTAGAAAAATAAAAAATATAAATACGATCTTTTGTTTATAATATTTAAAAACGTATGTACAACAGAATAATTAAATAATTGATGGAATAAACGTACTTCTCTACAATATCTCTTCTTTCATTGTAAAGTGGGCGGAGCTAGCCTTGTTCAGGTCAGTGGTCCTCATTAGAATATTAGGCCACACCCACCCGAGTGAACTTATCTGCTGTTATTCTTTTTAAACAGTGCTGGATATTTAATACAACACTTATGTTTTAATTTTATCCTTTTTTAAAAATGTTTTACACCTAATTTTGTGGTACTTACAAGCTACTGAACAGAAAGTTGTTAAACAGAAAGAAGGTAACGTTATTGTTTGTTCCAGACTCGTGGGAACTGGTTTCTGAAAGTCACAAGCTGATGGACCAAATTTTCCAGCCTTTCTTCACAGGTATGAAAGTGATTTTTCAACATATATAATCATATATAATATATGATACATATATAATCACACCTGGTGTGTGTGTGTGTGTGTGTTTTGTGTGTGTGGAGTTTATCAAGTTTATCAGCTGTGTGTGTGATAACTTCGGTGTGAACATTTTTCAGCGCAGTTGTTGACAGCTTTCAAGGACGACGTTAAATGGCACAGCACGCTACAGCAGCGTTATCTGATTACAGAATACGCTAGAATGTTGTTTAAGTAAAGGACGTGAGGCCTTCAAACGGGCCGCAACAACTCAAAGTCGATTCATTTCCTATAACAGCAAGTCCTGAGCTGTTCTATTCCTTTTATACCACAGCAGTTTGATAAAGAACGACTCATCATAGTTTTTATCCATTTACAGTTAGTTTTTACTGTTGTAATACATCCGCAAGATGAGTTAGGTCCTGTTTTCACTGACTGTTTATAGCTCCTATAACATTTAATTTTCTCACCAGCCTCTTGTTTTTCCTCTCTCTTGAAGTTAAAGACCAAAAGAGACAGCTTGTCATATTACCAAGCAACCGCAAAGCGCGTAAACTCATCTGTCCCGAAGACTTTCCCTCTGACACTGGAGACTCCTTCCATAAATGTTAATCATCTCCTTGCGGAAAACTTCGCCACATCAGCGATTTTAATAAGTCCATGTGGCGCGTCTGCCGTACCTACAGAAGTCCCTGTAAATTCACTGTTACTATAGAAACGATAACGTATTAGAACGAGCGCGTTAATATAAACCTGTGATTACTGTCAGAGTTGCTGTTACAGAAACTTTATCAACACCGTCTGACCAATCAGGATCGAGAATTCAGCAGCGCTGTGGTATAAAGCGAATTTGTTAAGAGGATCGCAGTGAAATCTTTGAGTAGCGTTAATCTATGCATCATATTTGTTTATTTGTGGTAAATCTTACTTACCTTCTAAATCCTCTAATTCCTGATTTTAAAAAATTGCACTCAGGTCTAGAAAAAGCCGGGTGGCAGACGGACCGGACGCTGCTGGACTGGGACGAGTGGAGAGTGGAGTGGAGGAAGAAAGGCAGCTAAGACAACGAGCCAAGGCTTTTTAATTCTGTGTTTCGGGGCTGATTCAGTTATGAGGGACCAGCGAAGATGAACAAGCCTGTTCTTTCAGTTGGTTTTATTACATTTAAGAATAGATCCTCTGGGGTTTGTAGAATTATTAAAAAGAAAACAACAACAAAATCCAGATCTTCACTCGGTCATTGTTCACGTATAAACAGGGTGAGCCCTTCTGAAATCACCAGGGATGGATGATATGGAGATTTGCTAAAAAAAAAAAAAATGCTGATACACCAAAATAAATGACTGAAAACTGAAAAGGGGAAAGTAAAATAAAAAACTCTGTAAAATTTCACATCAACTCTGTGAAAAAGTACATTACAGCAAGTACAAATATCGTAAATCGAGCCAAATCCAGCTAATACTTCTCATTATTAGAATGTTTTTAAACAAATATATGACCATTAAATCTAGTTCTTGACAGTTCGACTCATTTCAAGCTTGAAATCTTTTTTTTTTTTTAGCAGATATCTGCCAGCAGAATATCAGAAGAGTAATAACGGTAAGCTTGAAAGGAGTAAATATGTCTAGGCTTAATGGTCTTATATTTGTTATATAATAATCTCATGACAGATTTCTTTATTCGAGATATCTTCACTTGCTAAGAGAGAATTTTGGAGGTGATTTATACAGACCCTTGTTATTTTTTTTTGTTTTTCAGAAAACTAAAATAAAAAAATGTGCAGTAACAGTGCACTAATGAGCTTAGCAGATTAAATGGATTGAGAGTTTAATTCAGTTGGACTGTGGTATGGTGTGTAGACCAAAAAAAAAAAACTTGATTGTTTAAAAAAAATAAGTACGTTACTACATTTTAGTTATTGCGGTTTTAGCTATTTGAATTTGTTCAGTGTAACGGAGTTAATAAAAGGTAGTTAGAGCTCAGCTTTTATCTCCCAACCAATCAGGCCACAGCTTAGGGGAGAAAACCTAACATGGAGGCTCCTGAGTGGCACAACAGAAAAGCGTTCGCACTATGAGGCATCGGCAGAGCAAAACTGGCTGTGCGTTCTGTGTAGGAGGGGCATGCTCTCTCGGCCCTGTCAATCACAGCGACGCTAGCCAATCAGGGAGGGGGTGGGGGGTTGTGGGGGTAGTCTGTGAGCTCATGTATGAGGAAGAGGGCAGATAGTGCTTTCCTCCGAGCGTGCTATGCTGCACTGTGAGGCAACACGTGTTAAGACTTCAGTCTTCCCTGGATGGTAGCTGCTGGATGATAAGGGAGAGCTGGCCGGTGGGTTGGAATTGGCCAAGACCAAACTGGGAGAAAAAGCAATATGGACACCAACACAGAGTGCTGGCTGAAAAAGGTTGTATATAAGGAGTTTACTGATGCACTTCAGGGTGGGTTTTATGACTTCAGCGTAACTAGAGATGTTAACTGTTGGTTCTGCGATGTTTAAATGGTTTCTGATGTCATCAACGAATCCCACTTTAACTCTGGTGTAAATCTAAATTTATGACTCTTAATTTTCTGTCACCAAAAAGCCAATACCCAGGCAATTTGCCATGGTCAGACTAGATCTTTTTAAAAATGATGATTATTATTAATAATAATAATAAAACTGGGTAGCCTGTAGGAGCTAGGACTCTAAGGTCGCGTCGTTATGGTTACAGTGTGTATGCTGTGTGAGCGATTTTTCTGTATTTAAAAAAAAGTCTAGCGTGAAAGCGGCATTGGACTGCAGTGTATAAATAAAATACGAGTTTTTCAGTAAGTTCGGGTGGCTAAAGCAGAGCACCGTGGTGGACTTTCCTCAGGTGGCGTCTGAGATTCTCTGTGCGGTTAAACCTCCTCCCGCAGAGCGTGCAGTTGTACGGCTTCTCCCCCGTGTGGATGCGCTCGTGCTTCTTCAGATCGGCTAGACGGCTGAATCTGAACTTGCAGCGCTCGCAGGCGAACGGTCTTTCGCCCGAGTGGCAGACGAAGTGCGCGCCCAGGCTGGAGGCCGTCGCAAACGACTTGCCGCACACGTGGCAGGTGTGCGAGTTCTCTCTCCGCACGGTGACGCCGAACGGACCGGCGGCGTCCACCGTGTTCTCTGCTCGGACATGTGCGCGCGGTGGAGTGGACGAGTCCCGGGAGACGTGGGCGAGATTAACGTGGACCGGATGATAGGGCAGGTGGAGGTGTGCGTCTGTGATCGTGTTTTCAGTCTGTTCGGACAGGGAACATTCTGGAAACTCGGACTTTGATTCCGTTTTGATAGTACTTAAGATTCCCGGCACGCCAGCGACGTCGGGTGAAGCCGATCGGCTCCTCAGGCTTGAGAAGCTCCTCCTCCTTTTATGAGAAAAGTCACACGGCGAAGAAATCGCATCGTTTGGTTCTCGGGTTTCCGCTCTCAGGTGTAGCGCGCTTGGTTTCTCCTCCTCGAAGGACAGCTCTTGTGAATCCGTTTCCTCGTTCTCTTCTGTCTCCACTGGCTCTCGTTCCATACGACAGTCCAGCACTTGCGCATGGTGAGACTCGTAGAGCGGCTCTTCTGCGGCCATGGAGGACGAGACCTGCTGCACTGCGTCTGAAACCATAAAGAGACGTTTAATGTGGAACATCCAGGAGACAAGTTAGTTCCTGTTCTCATTTACATTATAGCAGCTATAAACAGTCGTTCCCTCAGCAGCCTCTCTTTATCTCTCTCTCTCTCTCTCTCTCTCTCTCTCAAAGTTAAGAAGAAAAAAAAACAGTGTCGTGTTACAGAGAAACCACAAAGCGCAAACTCCTCCTGAAGACGTCAGAAAACTTAAATTTACAGCTTTACCTCTGGCAAAGCGCTGACACTGGAGACTCCTTCAATAACGGTTAAATAAACGTCTAAGCCTCGTCTAAGTAGATGTTGTGTTTATCCTGTAACAAATTATCAGCATTTGCTTAATTAATGATACTCCACAAGTGTTTAAGGCAAACCTGATATCTGCAGCCTCTTCTGGAGCTCCTCGAGCGTGCGCTGCAGTTTCTGGTTCTCCTGCCGAATCCTGGCCGACTCGTCGCGGTATTCAGACACGGCCTGGCCCATCAGGCGCAGGACCTCGTGCACGGCCGTAGCCAAAAGCTCGGCCACGTTGGTGACCAGGAGGTCCATCTGAGTCATCTTGTGTTCTGGGTTCGCTCTGAGCCAACGATCTGCTGACGGGGAGAAAGAAATAATTCAGTTTAATCAAAGGCTCTGTGATAAAATTCAGTCCTCGGTGACTCAGAGCCAGTTAAAGGGAAAACAATATGTATTAAAATGTATGTATTAAAACAATATGTATTAAAAAGCATCAGCACTTGATATGTTAAATTAATAATAATAAAACCACTTCAGCATTTTGAATTCAGATTTGAATTCTTTGAAAAAAACGGAAACATCCCAAACCTCTCAGTGTGTTTACGCACAAGTGTGTGTTTAGGTCGCCTCGGTGCTAAATTGTTTTACACAGATGTGGTGTGATGCAGCGATTATGTAATGTAGGGGAATGACTAGATTTTCTGGGAAATGGATGAGGATCCTCTGTCCTAAATAAACCACCGAATATAATTTTGTCTTAGCAAACATCTAAATCCTGAATTGCTTAAAGGAAAAATCCATGCTGAATGACCCGCATGTTGATCTTTAAAATTAACACGTATTCATTTAGAAGAAATACGTTTAAACCTCTTTAATCAGCGTGTCGGTCTACAGGTTTCCTACATTACCCATAATGCCGTGCTGATAGCGGTGCTGTGGGATTTAGTCCTCGCTAAAGACAGTGATGCAGCAGGGCTTTAGTGCTTCAGTCTGTTCAGCTCTCTCACCTTTTCATCTTTACACTCTGCTCAAACAGATCGGCTGCAATGCATTCTGGGACCTCGTGTCCAGCATTTGCTTCAACATCTCCACTACACTGACTATTATCACTTATGTTTGAGAATGCTGATTTTTTTTCTCCTATTAAACACCATTAGCCCTATTTGGACGTGATTAAATTTACACGAGGTCTTGGGGTCATTTCCTATTTTCCAGAGGCTCCTCTGTGGTTT
>CM074928.1:2249294-2261152 GCA_037576815.1 Pangasius larnaudii | reverse complement strand
CTGAAAGGGGTTTCAGTACTGACAATGTTTTGAAAGGGGTTTCAGTAATGACCTAAAGTATTGGAAGGGGTTTCAGCAATGACATAATATACTGAAAGTGATTTCAGTACTGACGTAACATATTGGGAGGGGTTTCAGTACTGACGTAACGCATTGGGAGGGGTTTCAGTACTGACGTAACATATTGGGAGGGGTTTCAGTACTGACGTAACATATTGGGAGGGGTTTCAGTACTGATGTAACGTATTAGGAGGGGTTTCAGTACTGACGTAACGCATTGGGAGGGTTTTCAGTACTGACGTAACGCATTGGGAGGGGTTTCAGTACTGACGTAACATACTGGGAGGGGTTTCAGTACTGACGTAACGTATTGGGAGGGGTTTCAGTACTGATGTAACGTATAAGGAGGGGTTTCAGTACTGACGTAACGTATTGGGAGGGGTTTCAGTACTGACGTAACATACTGGGAGGGGTTTCAGTACTGACGTAACGTATTGGGAGGGGTTTCAGTACTGACGTAACGCATTGGGAGGGGTTTCAGTACTGACGTAACGCATTGGGAGGGGTTTCAATACTAACGTAACATTGGGAGGGGTTTCAATACTAACGTAACATTGGGAGGGGCTTCAGTACTAACGTAACATTGGGAGGGGTCTTGTTAATGACAATGTATTGTGTAAACAGGATGTACTACGTGCAGTGCAGGGCCTCCGATTCTAATAAGACAGTTCGTTAAAAATGAAATTTACACATTGTTCCCCCTTTATGCCAATTTTTTAAGCCTTGCACTGGAGCTACGAGGTTAATGTAGCTAACAATAACGGGAGCTTATAGCTACCACTTTACGATTGCTGCATGTCTAAACTCATCACATACATTATGTAGTTCAGTGCATTGTGTTTACGGTAAATGGAAAATTGTCTAAATTTCAGTTTTACAGTATGTGCGACTAAAGGAGCAGGATTTGGGGGAAAACACGGTTAGCTTAAAAGTATGCTGACTTCTGCAGTGACACTAACTTTAGTTTCGTACGCAGGTAACGGATGTAACAGTAACTATAGTGCGAGAGAATCCAGTGAGAATCCAGTGATCAGCGTTTCTCAAACCTGTTCCTGTAAAGCGCACTGTTTAGTGCGACTTCCTGCTGTAACACACTCGTGAACGATGTGTTCGAGTTACTCAGGAAACACATGAATCTGTGCTTTTCAGCAGGAAGGCAGGATCCGGAAAACACTGACCTACTGCTTTTTTTTACGTAACACGTTTGAAGCTAAGCATGCACTAGTTCCTTATGCAGACTCTAACAGTGACTACAGTGCGAGTAAAGGAGTGCTGGAGAGGCGCCGATGCCCATCAGGTCCCTTTGGGTGGGCTCCATTTCAGTGCTGCGGGGTCGATGGTCTTGCCGCTGCCTCGCTTCATCTCTTTGGACCTCCATTCGTCGATCAGGTCCTAGAGATTAGCATAAGTATGTCAGAGTTAACGCATCCGCGTACGGCACTGTAAGAAATAAAAAAGGTGGGTATGATTAGGGTTACCTGTCTCTTTAAGACCAGGTGCTTTCCTTTCCAGTACTTGAGCATCTGAAGCGACTGCAGCGTGCTGACGATGTCGACGGGATTCACGGCCGTTTCCTGGCTGATCTCTGCTCAGAAGCGGAAAGAAAGAAGCGCTTGAGTGCTGGCATGATGATTAAAGGTACAATCAGTCAACTGAGCAGAAGTTAGCTGGAGCTAGATGAGCTGAACCTGAAAATACAAAGAAATACAGCTCCGTTCTTTAGTGTTCCCTTCAAAGCCAGACCTTCAAACACATGCACGCAAACACATGCACGCTAAAATGCTTGAATGCTAGCGCAAGAGGCGGAGCTTTCAGAACTAACAAGAAATATGATTGACAGCTGAGTAGAGATGCCTCCTTCATTCTCACTGGATGGATTTTGGTGGTTCAGATATGTTTTGATGTAAGGAAAACTGACTAATATTGGAAAAAGTGTTCCGATTTAAAAATATCTCACCACCGTTCTAGCAAGACCATTTTAAAGTAGCCATGTTTTTAAAATTTTAAAAGTCAGATTCATTGAGTCAGTGGAGAAAGAAAAACTTTTAACAACACATCGTTCTTGTGCTGATGAAGCAAAAGGTAAACGCATGCAAACGTAAAAACGAATGAGCTTCTGCCAGCTACAGTTCTGCTGAATAACTGGAAGAGCTCCAATAACACACACACACACACACACACACACACACACACACACACACACACACACACACACACACACACAGAGCATTATTTATTCCAAACAACCTGCTACCATTTTGCATTGTTTTGCATCTTCTCTTTATCCATCACATGTGACCTTTGTGTTAGCTACTCAAAATGTGACAAAACAGACTGATAGCACACTAATAAAAACAATAGGACTGTGTGTGTGTGTGTGTGTGTGTGTGTGTGTGTGTGTGTGGTTTACCTTTAATGGAGACATCTTTGCCCTGGAAGTTATGCAGGTAGCGCAGCAGCACCTCTTTCCAGTAGCTCCTGTAGCTAATGAGGCCTAGGTCAGACAGAGGTCGCTCAGGAGAGCCCACTTTCTCCTCTACCTTTGACAGCAAGTAACCTAAACACACACACACACACACACACACACACACACACACACACACACACACACACACAGAGAGAGAGGATGAGACACTGAGCTCCATTTCTTCATCACATACTGCGGCACAAAAAATCCTCAAGGCTGAACACTAGCCTTACAGATCAACAGGTATGTTTAAAGAACTGTTTTATTATTCGCAAGTAATAAAACACGCGGTATCATGCTGTAAGAGGAAAATAATCAGCGACAGGGTGGTGTGATGAAGTGGAGTTACTGGTACCACCCAGGAGTTGATTCTTTTCCTATATATTTTCCAATAAGAGCAATAAGTGTTTTATTTCTCTTACACCACAGCAAGTTACCAACTCTAACACATTTTTATTTATTAAAAGAACGAAAAGTCATACTTTTAATCCATTTATTGTTAGGTTTAATGTTTCCGAATGTCCGCAAATGAGTTAGTTCTTGTTCTCACTTACATTATAGCAGCTATAAACAGTCGTTCCCTCACCAGCCTCTCATTTTTTTCTCTCTTTAAGGTGACCCAAAAAAAAAAAAAAAAACAACCCACAAACTTACTGACTGTGTGCTCTGACA
This sequence comes from Pangasius larnaudii, assembly GCA_037576815.1. Classification (NCBI taxonomy): domain Eukaryota; kingdom Metazoa; phylum Chordata; class Actinopteri; order Siluriformes; family Pangasiidae; genus Pangasius; species Pangasius larnaudii. Next base: position 2,257,953 of record CM074928.1, on the reverse strand, counting down.
CTGGAGACTCCTTCCATAAATGTTAAATAAACAGAAAACATCACCATATCAGCGAATATACATTTTTTAAATCTGTTTATGTGGAGCGTCCCTGTGAACGAGCCGTTACTATAGAAACGATAACGTATCAGAACGAGCGCGTTAATATAAAGCTGCGGTTTGCAGCTGCGCTACTGTCCTGAGCTGCGGTTAGAGAGAATGAGTCAAAGCTTGACCTGGCGCGTACTCACTGAAGTCGATGAGCATTTTGCCGTAGCCCTGCCTCATGTACTGCGGCATCGTCAGGATGCAGGACACGTTGTAGTTCAGGAACGAGTTCTTCTCCTACGTACAGTAAAAGCAGGCTTTAGAATACAAATGGCAACCTGTTGGACACTTTATGGTTAATTTGACTGGGTGAAACTTTACTTGTGCATAGAACTACAATAATGTCAAATAATTAGTGCGATTTAAAAAAAACAAACAAACCAAAAACACTGCCTTTAATTATTTCTCAACAATACCATATTTAATCATTTATTTATTTCCATTTATCTCATGTTCTGTGTAAAGAGTTAGGTGTGACATAAAAGCCTGAATTTTATTTTTTATTTTTTTTGGAATTTCATCCGCGTGCTGGTTACCTTGGAGAAATACCCGACGAGGTGACACCCCGTGTTGTCTGCCTCGGTCATGACGTAGAAGAGGAAAGGCTCCACGTCGTAATACAGAGTTTTATGGTCCAGGAAGAGCTTGGCGAGGAGACACAGGTTCTGGCAGTAAATCTGTTAACACGGTAATATAAACTCTCACGCTTGTGTGCGACATTATATCTCGGAACGAGTGGGAAGAACATCAAGGTCTCTATGGCTGGCTTTAGCCTTTTTTTTTTTTCCAAAACAATTTTAATTAAATGCAAAAAAAAAAAAAAAAAAAAGTTCAAACACAATACAAATGAAATTTTTTTTTATACCTTGTTTTTCTTGCCGTCTACTTCAAAAACCGAAATGGCGCCTTTCCTGTAGATCTCATCTCCGGGTGGATGCTTCCACACACACTTCGCCTGCGAGAGACAAAGACGTGCGTGTATATGTGGTAGATTTATTATGTGTAAATATATATATATATATATATATATATATATATATATATATGTAAGGATAAAACACTGTGTGTTGTGCCGTTAGAGGAAATGAATCAACGTCATGGTGGTGTTAGGAAGCAGAGTAACCGTCCTGAAACTGATTACTTTCCTATAACAGAACATTCCCGGGTGTTTTATTCCTCTTACACCACTGCGATTTTTATTTATTAACGTACGACACGTCATATGTTTAAGTTTATCCATTTATAGTTATGTTTAATGTTGTGGAACGTCCATGAAAGACTTTCCTGTTATCACTTATATTACAGCAGCTAGAAACAGACACAGTGTTCTCTCACCAGGGTCTCAAGTTAATCCGACAAAAAAAAAACTCTAATAAGATCTCTAACGTTAAACCCGAGTGTCTGGGACACATCCAGTCTTGCTCATCAGATTAAAAGATGATGTTTTGTAGCAGGAAAAGGAACGACGATGAGAGATCATTACCATGTGTCGTCTGAGGATGGTTTGGCTCTTCATGTATTTGAGGCAGAACTCGCACATGTAGAGGCGGCCGAGGCGAGCGTACTCCTCCGGGTACGGCGAGTGGTACCACGTGTCCAGCTCGTAACAGCCGAACACGATGGTCTTGATCATGTTGCTGCCTTCCGTCACCTGACCCTGGAGACGCAGTTTCTCCTGGAGAGAGACAGACGAAAAGCATGCTCAGATTGTTAAACCCCACAGCACAGGGGAGAGGGAGAGAGAGGGAGAGGAAGGAAAAAGTAATGCCTTTGAAAGGAAAAGAAGGAAGAGAGAAAGAAATGGACAAACAAAGACAGCGGGGGAAAAAAAACAGATCAGAAAAGAAAAAAATGAAAATGAGGGCGAGATAAGAAGGATAAAAATGCAAAAAGAGTATTAAAAAGAAGAAAGAAAAGAAGAAAGAAAGAAGTGGTGATATGAGAGTTAGAGGAAGGCAAGTAAAAATGATTTAAAATGGAAAAAAAAGAGTGAGTGAATAAAAAAGAAAGAAGGAAACACTAATAAAAAGAAGATAGCAAAGAAAAGCAAAAAGAGAAGAAAGGAAGGAAGAAAAAAAGGAAAGAGAGAGAGAGAGAGAGAGGGAGAGAGAGGGAAAGAGGAGGAGAAGGAGGGACTCCAGTAGGTCATGCCGTAACGCCGGGCTGCTGTGAGCCTCACAGGAAAGAAAGGAAGAGAGGAGGACAAAAAAAACGAGGGATAAAAGGTGATGAGTTTTCTCTCTTACAAGATCCTCCGAGGCACGTGCCTGCGCTTTTCTGAACAGCTCCAGGTCATAATCACTCGTAATGTTCTCCAGCAGCGGCTCTCGGTTACAGCTGGGGCTCTGCGTGTCCTCCTGCCGGGGAGAGACAGAGAGGTTTAACCCATCTTTACTGCTACAATTTACTACCGTACATCACCAAACCTCATCTCAAGATAGACATTAACAGTTCGAGAGAGAGAGAGAGAGAGAGAGAGAGAGAGAGAGAGAGAGAGAGAGCGCTTTATTATTAATGTACACAAAATCAAACTGCTCATTACTAATGTTCCATCATTTTGGACAGAGAGACAGACAGAGACAGGAGAAAGAAAAGAAAAGAGAGAGACTAGGGGAAAGCTTGAATTAATATGGGTTGAGAGATAGAGAGGAAAGAAAGACGAAAGGAAAAGAAAGTTATGGGGAAAACAAGAATTAATATGGGTTGAAGAGAAAGAGGCTTACAAAGAGGAAGAGAGAAAGATAGAGACAGATAGACAGACATAGTGAGGGAGGCAGAAAGACAGACAGACAGACACAGAAAGGATGAGAGAAAGACAGACAGACAGAGAGAGAGAGAGAGACAAAAGGGGGGAGAGAAAGACTGGGAGAGAGACAGAGAGAGATAGACAGACAGACAGAGAGAGAGACAAAGACACACAGACAGACAGGGAGAGAGAGACAGACAGAGAGAGAGAGGGAGACAGAGAGACAGACAGGGAAACAGAGACAGACAGACAGACAGGGAGACAGACAGGGAGAGAGAGACAGACAGGGAGAGAGAGACAGACAGGGAGAGAGAGACAGACAGGGAGACAGACAGGGAGAGAGAGACAGACAGGGAGAGAGACAGGGAGAGAGAGACAGACAGGGAGGGAGAGACAGACAGGGAGAGAGAGACAGACAGGGAGAGAGAGACAGACAGGGAGCTCACTGCGTCTTTGTCTTTCTGCTCTTTGATTGCAGCGGAGTTTCTTTTCCTCCTCATCTCCGTCACTTTCTCTTTGTACCGCATCTGAGAAATAAAACATCAGGCTTCAGCTCAGATGCCACCCTGGTGGCTATAAGCGTCCGTTACGCATTAGCTACATTAACCTCGTAGCCTCAGTGAAAACTAGCGAAGGAAACGTCACGCACTGATCACGTCTCACCTGCGTCTCAGCGTTTAACCTTTTCCTTTACCGTTAACGTGAATGAGTGTAGTTAACTGGCTCGTTGCCGTGGTTACCTGATGGCGCGTGGAGTGTCGGTTCTCGTCCTGGCTCTGAGACAGCGTCCTCTCCTCCGCAGGTTTATCACGAGAGCTCGCCTTCACCTGTGACGGAGCAGCACAACTGATTATTACTCCACTTCCCTTCTTCCACAAGCACACTGAACACCACTGGGCTGAGCGTAAGTATTGGCACCTTGCACTCGTCGGCTGATAGGTTGTGATAAAGTGGACAGCCGGAGATGGAAAAGTGTCTCTCGTGCTTTCCAGTCAAGTGGCCTGAGGAGGGGAAAAAAGAAAGAAAAAAGTTATGAATCAAAAGAAAGAAAGAAGTAATGTTTAGAGTTCTGACTAAATAATCAATAAATTTCAAAATTTGATGATTTTTCAGATTTAGTTTTTGGTAAAAAGTTGCCTAATCCAGGTATCACACCCTACACAAGTGACCTTTTTTTTTTTAAACAGATATGAAAAAAAAAAAAAAACTTTAAAAAAAGATGCAAATGAGGTAACAGATCATATAAATATGCAGCAGTTTACAAATTCGTTTCTCAACACCAGATTATTTTTGTTTGCAAAAACACATCGTGTAAATACTTTTTTCCTAAAAGTTAAAAAAATTATTCTTATTTTTATAAAATATTTGATTAAAATACTATCCTTAATAAAAATATATAATACGACTTGGCTTTTTAAGAAATAAGCTTTATAATTATATATGGTTTAACACGTAAAAACTTAAAGAAACAAATATTAAACTATTTATATACTGTAGAAATAGAAATATTAATGGAAAATCTGAACATTTGTCTTTAGAAAAGACTCACAAACTATGAAATAAAAAGAAAAAATATTAACCCATGATATTTTTTACAAACAAAAACAAATAAAACAAAAATGTGAAAATAAACAGACGAGCGCGTGAAGGCGAGTGATGGTGAGCGTGTGAACGCCAGGGGGTGGAAGCGAACGTGTGAAGATGAACGTGTGAAGATGAACGTGTGAAGGCGAACGTGTGAAGATGAACGTGTGAAGGCGAACGTGTGAAGATGAACGTGTGAAGGCGAGCATGTGAAGATGAACGTGTGAAGGCGAGCGTGTGAAGATGAACGTGTGAAGATGAACGTGTGAAGGCGAGCGTGTTGTGTACCGAGTGAATTACAGCCCGGTGTCGGACACTTCATGTTGAAATTGTAGCTCTCGTGGAAGCGGCGGCGTTTGGGCCGATGGGCGTAGCCTGACTCTTTGATTGACAGCTCTTTAGCCAGCCTCTCGTCTTGGGACGCGTTAGGGCTGGAGACGTCGGCCTCGGACTCGGAGGAGCGCGCCAGGCCTGTGGGAGTGCGGGGAGGAGATTCGTCCTGCTTCACATCCGACGCTGAGGAGAGAACACGGCACCGTCAGACGGCAGGATATTTACTGTTTTTAAGTCAATATACTTTTCTTTTTTTTTTTTTAAAACAATTCCAAACCTTTTTCCCCCCCAAAATTTTATTTTGGAAATTTGTTTTAAAAGTTTCTAAATGTAATTTTTTTTTTTTTTTATTATAAACATTAAAAGCATCATGAAAAATGGAAAACAGAAAATGTACTAGTGCAGAGAATAAAGTACATTTTAAAAGACAACGGAGTTAAAACCTTTATGTTTTGGGTCTTTTATATTAACTTTTCTGAATTTCAGTCATTTCTGGACATAAATTCCAGACGTTTCCAGATGTGCACAAGATCCTTTATATGAACAGAACTGGAAACAGCAGGATTTATGATATGATATGATATAAATATCCACCTATGGTAATAATAAATCAATATTTTTTTTAAAAATCTGTGTTTGCAGTTTGATATCACGTATCTGCTCAGCTCTGTGTTTCAGCATTTCATCACGTTTGTGATTATCTTTGCCAGGAAAGTAAAAATCTAACGTTATCTATTACAGATTTTACGTTCCTGATTCTAAAACTGGGTGAGAGTGTAACAAACACAAAGAGGTCTTTTTTGTATAACTACACTTCCATCAAGTGTTTTGTTCCTCTTACACCACAGCAGTTTACCAACAGTTACAAGTTTTTACTGACTAAAGTACGACGCGTCATACTTTTATCCGTTTATAGTTACATTTAATGCTGCGGAACGCCGGTGAAATACGTTAGTTCCTGTTATCGCTTGTTGTAGCGGCTATAAACAGTCATCCCATCACCAGCCTCTCTTCTTCTCCTCCTCTTTCGTGAAATGAATAAGACAAAATAAATAAATAATTTAAAAAAAAAAACCAGCTTGTCGTGTTACTGAGAAAGCACAAAGGATAAAAACTCCTCTGTCACGAAGCTACGGCTTTCCCTCTGACGCTGGAGACTCCTTCCAGAAATGCTAAATAAATGTCTCCTTACAGAAAATCTCACCATATCAACAATAGTTACACGTTTTTTTTTTTAAATCAAGTTTTCCATAAATAAGAGATTTATTCAGAGCCAAACAACACACTGATCTGCATGAGCATAAGGATTTTTTTTTTTTAAAGCAGCTTTGGATATTAATTATATTAAAGGCAGTCTTGGATAAGAACGTTTAACGAATGCTGCAAATGCAAAAAATACCACAAAAAAAAAAAGGATTTAAAAAAGAACAAAGACTAATGGAGCTGAGTGGGAGTGACGGATGGATAAATGGATAAATGGATGGATGATGGATGGATGGATGGATGGATGAGGGATCAGAGTGAAGGATCTCGGCTCTGTGTTTCTCCTCCTACCCCGGTCTGAAACCTCGCCGTGCTGTTCACTCTCCGGCTGGTTCTGGCGCAGAGGGTATTTTTTGGACGCGACCGGCTCCTCCTGCCGCTGGCTACGGGTCACACGGCGCGCTGAAAAATCCACCACCTCAGCTGAGGCCGGGGGGGAAAAAAAAAAAAAACACAAAGAAAGGAAAAGGAGGGAGAGAAAGTGCAAGCTGCTGACTTGACAGAAATACTGCAAACCAAAACATCATTACTCACAATCACTGTCCAACACGTTATTTCTTCAGCCTATAAACAATAAACTATAATCCAATAACTGGGCTGAGAATGCAAAAACAAATTAAAAAAAAAAAAAGAGAGAGAGAGAGAGAAATATACACAAATAAAAATTACGAAAAATGCAAGCTGTGCTGAAACACTGAGAAAAAACATGCGGTTATTTATGATGAATTATATCCGTATCTGGATGGCTGTTTTTTTCCCCTTACATTAAACCCAGGATGCAGAAATAAAAATAAATAAAAACAAGGACAAATGAAGACAGGAGCTCGGATGCATGAGCAGACTCTTTCTTTTTTTTTTTTGCTGTCAGATTTATCTCACTTTAGATTTACGGCCCAGAACATCCACCAGCAGCATCACCACATGTAAATAACATCACTTCCCTCAGGATTAATAAAGCTTCCTTCTTTGTTATCCTCTGTCCTTCCTCATTTCCCTCCTTCCTTCCCTCCTTGTTCCCCATTTTTCCTTCCTAGTTTCCCTCCTTTCTTCCTACTTTACTTCCTTCCTTCCTTCCTAGTTTCCCTCCTTCCTTCCTTCCTAGTTTCCCTCCTTTCTTCCTACTTTACTTCCTTCCTTCCTTCCTAGTTTCCCTCTTTTCTTCCTACTTTACTTCCTTCCTTCCTAGTTTCCCTCCTTTCTTCCTACTTTACTTCCTTCCTTCCTTCCTAGTTTCCCTCCTTTCTTCCTACTTTACTTCCTTCCTTCCTTCCTAGTTTCCCTCCTTTCTTCCTACTTTACTTCCTTCCTTCCTAGTTTCCCCTCCTGCTTTCCTAGCATCCATCCATCCATCACGCTGAGTGGTGTGAATATGGCAGTCACTGGAATAAAATGCTCTAATGGCTCCAGATAAAACACACAGTTGCACATATTTGATTACCGTCTCTAATATTTGTCGCAGTGGGCGGAGCCTCCTAGGTTTACCTCCTGTGCCCTGTGTAACGCAGGTAAAGTACCTTGAGAGCTCTGGCTGAGTCGGAGCGAGGAGCGCGTGAGGCGAGTGGTCTTCACCGCGTGAGTGTCACTCTCCGAGCTGTCCGTGTGCTCGGCTGAGAAATCCGAATCCTCCGTGCCGTCAGAGCTGCTGCAGACGGTCCTCTAAAGCAAACAAACAAACAAACAAACAAACAAACAAACAAACAAAACTCCAAGGAATGACTAAATGATCTTAAAACACCGTGCTAGTTACATCTTCAGCGTGTGTGTATTAAAAGCAGCTGCTCTAATATACAGATATCCAATCAATTTTGAAATCATTTTGAGGTCTATCTACAGCTCAGGGATACTCGATAATTTAATACTTGTTTTTTTTTTTTTATTGTAATAATTGTAGCATCATTAGAATATTTCTGTACATGACACTTTAATTAATATTTTATTTCTGGCTGCGTAAACGGAACCAAACGTCTGTTTTCTTTACGAATCTGGATGAAAAGCCAGCATCCAAAACATCCTGGTTCCCAAGAAGCTTAACGTACAGTTCGGTTTGCAAAAGTTTGCATCCCCCATGGGTTTTGAATGGAAAAGGAAAGAAATGATTTTAAGTCATTTACACAAAAATTGACTTGCGAATTTTAACAACGTCGGCGTGACATGTAACAAGATGACAAAGCAAAAATGTATAATGAAATCAACAGAAAATAAACAAAAGAATTCAAAAATATGGAAAAGGATATGAAAGAGGCCCTGCAAATTATTAGAGAACATTTGTATTACATTACATAAGGAAGATGAACACTTTTAAAGTTATATTTAAATTGATTGTCTATTTATTACCTATTTAATTTAATTTTTTCTTTAATTTTTGTCTTCATTCACTAAGAGTGATTCTTTAAATCGTGGTTTTCTTACTGGCAAGATAAACATAACATTTAGTGCACTTGAGCTGTCGGTAATATTGCATGTGCAGGTTGACTTGTGCGCCTGATTTTGTGCTGATTTAAAAAAAAAAAATTAAATAAAATAACATTTTTAAAAAATCCCTGGTTTGATCCTGAGCTCGGGTGATTGTCAGTTCTGTGCATGTTCTCCCCAAGTGGGTTTCCTCCAGGTTCTTCAGTTTCCTCCAGGCTCCTCGGTTTCCTCCAG
>CM074928.1:2236365-2246814 GCA_037576815.1 Pangasius larnaudii | reverse complement strand
TGCTCAGAGCTGCAATTTCTTCACTGAAGGTGTGTAAATGAAGAGCTGTTTTTTGCTCATACAGACCAGTAATACATGCAGCCATGTGGCTGTATAAAACCACGTGGTCAGTGTTAATTCTTTGGTGCTTTGTTGAATAGACTTGTAGATTGAGCTGATTAGTTAATTAACATCAGCAGTTTGTGGGATACTAGAATACTCAGATTAGTAATTTAATGCAATGTTATATTTAATGTAATTTAATGTTATACTGCAATTTTTTCCCCCCTTATTTCTGCTGGTTAAGCAGGCAACATGTTTAAACTGTCTCTTTCTTTTTCAGTCTCACCGTAAGTTTTCAGCTCCCCGCCACGGGTCTCTGGGCTTCCTACCTCGCAAGAGGTGCCGCAGACACCGCGGTAAGGTGAAGAGCTTCCCCAAGGATGACTCCAGCAAACCCGTCCACCTCACCGCCTTCCTGGGCTACAAAGCTGGCATGACTCACATCGTCCGTGAGGTCGACAGGCCCGGCTCCAGTGAGTGTGCATTCTGCTTTGCCTGTTTGTTCGTCAGGCTTGATTAAGTGGCAGCAGTGATGAGACTCTCGACGGGCGGACATATTTGGGGCCTCAAGCCCTTGCTGAATGTCGAGTACTGAGTCCGGTCATTTAGTAACTGTACTGTTACTTTTCAAGAATGACTTCCTTCCAGTTCTAAAATTTTCATTTCTAATCTCTTACAGAGGTGAACAAAAAGGAGGTTGTCGAGGCAGTCACGGTCGTCGAGACTCCTCCCATGATCGTCGTAGGAATTGTGGGATACGTCAAGACTCCTCGTGGTCTGCGTTCCTTCAAGACCGTTTTCGCCGAGCACATCAGTGACGAGTGCAGACGCCGCTTCTACAAAAACTGGTGAGTCCTGTTTGATGGAGAAGCATGAGCATGGTGGGGGTTTATCCATCTGCGTTGGAGCTTTGTGACTCAGGCTAACGTGTCGGTGTGTCGCAGCTCCGCTCAGGTGCCTCGTGCCCTGATGAGCTCCAGGCTCCTCTGGCCGGTGGAAAGAGCTCCTTAGAAGCCGAGCCATGAGCTAAAAGCACCATCTGAGCCGTCAGTTGCCCTGCTATGGACGGGCGAACGGCTCTGCCCAGCCTCCTTCCTCTGACCCTGTGGGGTTATGAAGGGACTGCGTGCCAACCTTGTGCTTCTCTGCTTGTTCTCGTTGAACGCGTTCAGGTACAAGTCCAAGAAGAAGGCTTTCACCAAGTACAGTAAGAAGTGGCAGGATGAGGAGGGCAAGAAACAGCTGGAGAAGGACTTTGCCTCTATGAAGAAGTATTGCAAGGTCATTCGCATCATCGCCCACACACAGGTGAGCACTTACTGTGAGTTTGTTTCAGGTTCATGGCCCCCAGTAGTGTATACCTTCCTGTCCTAACTCACCTTCTGGCTTTTCAGATGCGCCTGTTGCCCCTGAGGCAGAAGAAGGCCCACCTGATGGAGATCCAGCTGAACGGTGGATCCATCTCCGAGAAGGTGGACTGGGCCCGGGAGAAACTGGAGCAGGCCGTCCCCATCAACAATGTGTTCGCCCAGGACGAGATGATCGACGTCATCGGCGTCACCAAGGGTCACGGCTACAAGGGTGAGTGCTCCTTTAATTCCCCGGTTTCAATTCATCGTGTGTGGTGATGAGAACATGGATCAAGCGTCAGGCATGGCGCCCGAAAGGCATGAGGAAATTTTCCATGCTGCCTTCCTTCTGACAGCGCACGATACTGGTGTGGAAATGAAATTGGTGTGTGTTGTATGTTCCACATATAAAGGTGGTCGTTTTTGATTGTAGGTGTGACGAGCCGTTGGCACACGAAGAAGCTGCCCCGTAAGACCCATCGTGGTCTGCGCAAGGTGGCGTGTATCGGAGCCTGGCATCCTGCCCGCGTGGCCTTCAGTGTGGCGCGTGCCGGTCAAAAGGGCTACCATCACCGCACGGAGATCAACAAGAAGGTGAACACCTTTTACTGCTCCGCATCCGTTAATCACAATAACTAGTACATGCTCATAAACAAGTCTCCCGTTTCTTTTCTGCTTCTAGATCTACAAGATCGGACAGGGCTACCATACCAAGGATGGCAAATTGATCAAGAGCAATGCCTCCACTGATTACGATCTGTCCAACAAGAGCATCAACCCCCTGGTGAGTTTCAGGAATATGCTCTAGATTAGATTTGTCAAAGATTAGTGTAACTCTGCTGATCAGCAGGTTGTAAAGAGAAGTTGAGCTCTCTTAATCCTTATCCTGAGATTACACACAATCTGCACAGACCAAGTATGGAAGCAGGCTTGTGCTACCATTTGAGTGTTAGTCTTAAGGTATGTGGCTTTTAATGCAGCACTTCCTGTAGTGGAAGTTGATTAGTGGCAGTGATCTGATGAACACGAGTCAGGATGGATGTAATGTTCTCCAGGTCTGACTGGTTAAGATGCTTTGAACCCCAACCCATTTCATGTAGTTTGCACTGTTTAAATGTCATAATATTGAACATCTAGTGCACCTTTGGAGCTGAAGAAATAATCCATGCTCAAACTGCAGGACTTGAGACATGCTAAGCTCTGCTACACCTCTAGGGGGAGCCGATGCTTCATTAATGAAGCAGTAGGAATAAAGGTTGTGGCTTGTACTGTAGCAGTGTGAATGGAGAGTGTATGCAGGGCTACATTTTGATGGTTTTTGAAAGTGCATTTGTGTTCCTTGTGTACAGCACTGACTTTAATCTCTGTGTCCAGGGTGGATTTGTCCACTACGGTGAGGTGACCAACGACTTCCTGATGCTGAAGGGCTGTGTTGTCGGAACCAAGAAGAGGGTGCTGACCCTCCGCAAGTCACTGCTTGTGCAGACGAGCCGTCGCGCTATGGAGAAGATCGACCTCAAATTCATCGACACCACCTCCAAATTCGGTCACGGACGTTTCCAGACTGTGGACGAGAAGAAGGCCTTCATGGTGAGTGTCGCGCAGTGGTTTGTGCTGAAGCGGTGCACTGTTCGTAACCTGTTTCAGTACTGCAGTCTGAAATCCGGGTTCCATTCCAGTGCTATAGGAACGTTCGGTAAGGCAGGGGAGTGCGGCTCGTCTGTGCATAACTCCCTGTTCACTCACTGACGACAGCTTTTCAAAATCCAGACCTAATCAGTTGAATTACGTACATTGAGTATGCAGATGTTCTGATTAAAGTAAATAAATAAATCCTATTGAGTAGTTTAATTAAATTAGAAATGGCTCGCTCTGGTCAGGTGGCTAGGAAATGCATGTAGTGTGGGCATGCTGGATTTGGCTTAACCAGTTTTTTTTCCTCCTTTTCTGCAGGGTCCCCTCAAGAAAGACCGCATTGCCAAGGAGGAATCTGCCTGAGCACCACGCTGCACTGCTCTGTGTGTGGATTCATGGATTGTCATGTAGCACTGCAGAGATGTTTAATAAAAAAAAACAAAAACAAACTTTGCCTGTGTTCTTTCATACATACTTTTCAGATGAGCTTTTGAGCTGTTTGAGCATAAAAACAGCAAAGCTGAGCATTTACCTATTGATCAGACACTAGTGTGGAGAACTAGGAGAGCATGGGTTCTTGTACATGTCTGGAGAGTGGAATGTCAGGCACTCGATTAATCGACATCTTTTAATAAACGCTGTATGAGGAGCAGTCAAATAAAATCTAATTTAAGTTGTTTATTGCAAATAAGTGTTGAGGGTGTAAGGTAATGGCTGAAGGTGCTGTAGTCCATTCACTTGTAACTTCTAACATTAATTTAGGATTCATTTGCCTCACACTTGTGCAATCTGATGAATCTAAAACAATGTTTGTCGTTAAGTAGATTAAATATGTTGACACATGGAATGCCTGTACACTTCTGGCTCTCTTTTTTTGTAAACCATAAGGTTTTCCAAATGGCGCTTTTATTTTCATTCGTGTTTTTATGGAGCACTGGCACGAAAAATGATGTAAATGAGTGCAATTCCAAAAGCCTTCACCAGGTGGTGTCTGTTAGGCTTTCATTCTCACACAACTGCAAAACTTTGCCTACAGTCTTTGGACTTGTAATTAAGCCATCTTAAAGTGGAACTGGGGCAGAGAAGAGCCTGTTCTTGACTTGATCTTAAACAAGTGCTGTATCCTGGTCAAAATTGCAGTGGATCTGGAGTCTATCCCTGGAATGCTGGGTGTGAAGTGGGAATGTGTCCTGGATGGGATGCCAGTTCTTCTTGGGACATGTAAACTCCATACACACTAACCTTAGATGCTTTTATCCCGAGTGAAGGTGAGATGAATTTAAAATGACTCCTACCTTAATAGGGGAGTGGTTGAAGGTTATGGGTTTTGTGTGCTGGCATTTAAATCCATCGAGCTACATCTATAACTGCGTTAGCTCAGGCTACATGGTGCAGAGAAGATTGACACCTGAAGTCCACGGAAAGCTCTAAGGCAGGGGTCTTCATTCTTATCTGCAAAGGGCTAGTGTGGCTGGAGGCTTTCATTCCAACCAAGCAGGAGTCACACCTGATTCCACTTGTTTAATCAGTTCACCTTGGACTCCAATCAACTCCAAAAAGCCTGCAGCCACACCAGCCCTTTTGGTGGATAAGACTGAAGACCCCTGCTCTAAGGGTACAGAAGTTCAAACGTTCCCTGGCTGGTGCGAGTGAAGAAGCAGCAACTGGGATTGAATCAAAGCTCAGAAAAGAACAGCAGCAGGGAACCACTGTTGTGGATTCTGTTTGTGATGCTGTTAGTAATCCTGACGCCTTCTGCTCTCCGGACCTGCCTGATCCATCCTGATGCCGTACTTCTGGTTGGAGCTCTCCTCTCTTGAAAATCACTCGCTGCTGAGGATGGCCTCACATGGACAGGTTAAAGGTACACGAAATTACTGAGGATGGCACCACTTAGAAACCATGAGGCTTTGGACTGCAAGTGTCATGAACAGTTTTGCACTCAAGTCTCCATCAGTGAACAGTTCAATAAAAAAGACTTTATGTGAAAACTAGAATGAATTTCCTGGTTACACAATTGCACTATTTGTCCATGTAGTGCACAGTTATAGAAGGGAATTATTTATAATTGCACTACTTGGTGTCATCCAGATGAGGATGAGTTCCCTTTTGAGTCTGGTTCCTCTCAAGGTTTCTTCCTCATGTCGTCTCAGGGAGTTTTTCTTTGCTACCGTCGCCTCTGGCTCGCTCATTAGGGATAAATTTATAAGTTTAAAACTTATATCCTGAATCTAAATATTTCTGTAAAGCTGCTTTGTGACAATGGCCATCGTTAAAATAGATTTTCGTTGTTCCTCTCATATATCCCAAGGTTCTGACTTCGACTCTTCGACTCTGAGGTTCCCCCTTAGGTGTGGCTTTGCCTCCTGTCTCAACCCTGTAGCCATTTTTAGGTGAGGTTTGTATACGCCATGCCTGCCTGCCTCCTTAACAGATTTTAATGGGTTTAGTGTTGAGCTTTGGGCAATGCTGAGGCCATTACAGGTTTTTTTTTGCATAACAGCCCACGGCTCGCCTCAAGCATCAGGACTGCTGATTCACACCAAGATCTGACTGAGAGTCGTCAGCGACGTCAGACGCTTCCCCTGTGTAACATTACCCCAATTCTGAGCCTGTTCTTCAGGCTTGGTTCTTCAGGCTTGGTGTGTTCAGTAGTACTGCTTCAAATCAGGGTATGAAATCCTGCCATAATACCCCAATGTGAGGACAACTTAGTACGAAAAAAATATTCTGATCCTCTGAACAAATGAGGACACACGCTTACGACATTATATACCAACCATAATAATGCTTAATGTTAACAATCACACTGGTAAACATTTACCAATATCATTTTTAGCTCTAAGAGTAAGGAATAAAAGACTCTGTCATGCTGATATAGGAAAAGAATCCATTTTCGGGGTGGGGTGATGAAGCAAACTTACCCTGAAGATGATTATTTTTGCCAAAAAAGAAAAAAGCAGTTCTCTGTTGAAGACTTTCCTGTGGCAGAAAACTTAATACTGACTTGTTGCAACATACTGACAGTGGAGACTCCTTCCATAAATGTTCATTAAAACCGTCACTATATAGACGATGAAGCTTTTTTCTCTGAGAACTAACAAGATGTTTAAAATCCCGTTGTTAGTCTTAGGTTAGTCTCTGTGAATAAGCTGTTGTTATAGAACCTATAAGTTCTTAACTAAAGTTCCACATCACCTTCAAACTTTAAGCCACGCCCTTTAGGATTTTGGACGCTAGTGCGTATTTTTATGAGCAATTTGCTAGCAACTGAACCTTTCCATGGCTGGAATATGGAACTGTACTACAGACCCTATTCACAAATATGATACACGGACATCCTTCACTACCTTTATGTGTTTGTGATCATCCACACGAGTGATCCGACCTGAGACTGGATGAGCGTTGTGATGCACATCAGGCGCCGGGTCAATGTCGGCCTTGTGGACTCCCTGACTCAGCTCGAGTCAGGGCCCTCGGGTGCACAGTCGATACCGAACACTGAACACGTGCTAATTAGCATTGTACTCTCACAAGGTAACGCCGCAGGATGAGAGCGATGATTGTAAAGAGGCCTGGCTTCAGTCTTTGAAGTCGTTTGCCCTTGGGAAAGTGTTGACACGCTCTCTGGATCAGCACTTCTCTCTCTGTGAAAACACCTCTTTTAGTCTGAGTACTGAACCCTTCCCCCAGTTTAAACCGGAGTTGTATTTTACAGCAACACTTGAGATAATGTCTGTGTTAGCATTATGTACTTGTGGATGAAGTTAAGGTGTAATTGAGGCGATAATTGTTTTGCCAAAAATTAAATGTACACAATGTTCCCTTCACCTCAGAGGTAGCCAATCAGCCCAGACATGCATGGTGTCTGAAGTTTTTTTTTTTTGCTAACAAACCGAACCAGTCAATACTCGGATGTTTTTCTCTTTGAGATATTAGATATCACACAAAGATACTAAAAAAACTGAATCCTTTATTCTTGGATTTCCTCAGGAAGCATCACTAGCCATCAAACATTCCCTTTACTGGAATATGAGACTAGCATTCAGTACACACCACACACACACTGTTGAATTCTCAATTCTGATTGGTCAGAAAGTGTTGATTCATTCTCTAAAACAGCAGCTCTGACAGTAGTGCAGCTGCAAATCACATCTTTATATTAATGTGTTCTATAGTAACAACTTACGTGGGTATTCGTTGACAGAGCGACGTTTTCTGTAAGGGAATGTTTAACTCTTAAGGAAGGAGTCTCCAGTATCAGCGCTTTGTAGCAGTCAGAAGTAAAGCCGTAACTTCATGTTTTCTGAAATCTTCAGGATAGACGAGTTTATGCTTTGACAAACTGTGTTTTTTCTCTCGTCTTATTAACTTAAAGAGATGAAAAAAAGAGTCTGGTGAGGAAACGACTGTTTATAGCTGCTGTAACATACGTGAGAACAGGAACTAACTTGTTTCATGAACGTTCCACAACATAAAATGTAACTATAACTGGATAAAAGTATATGTTCTTTATTCTTTAATAGGAAACTGTAATCGCTGGCATATTGCTGTGGTATAAGAGCAATAAAACACTGTGAGACAGGATGTTATTGGAAAAGAACTTTGGGGTGGTGACAGTAACTCCGCTTCATCACATCAACCCGTCACTGATTATTTTCCTGTAACAGCATGACACCGAGTGTTTTACTCCTTACATTTCAGCACCCACAATTAAGTGGTTAAGTTGATGGAAAAACCCATGTGAGATTTATTTTTTTAACTGATAAAGGGAAGAGAAGCTATCTTGTTGGTTTTCTTTTTATGTTTATGACCTAACCCTGAGGGAAGAACTCAACTAATTAAGCCTCTTTGTCCTCCGTGCAGAAATGCTTCCTTTAGCGTTTCTATTGTAGTGGCATAGTGAAGAACCCTGAAACTGGAATCGATCTCCATCTTGGCTGATATCATGTACTCTTGGCAGCAATCACACGTGCGCATATTGGTAATATATCAAGAATGTTAATAAGGATTTTTCAAGGAAAACGTGGATCTCGAAGGATATGATACACAACTGAAAAATCCTTATTAACATTCTTGATATATTACCAATATGCGCACGTGTGATTGCTGCCAAGAGTACATGATACACAACTGTGTATCATATCATTTACTTTGGCGTCAAACTCTAATCTAACTGTTGATGTCGATTCCGAGAGTTGATTCTTCATTTCAAAAAGTTTCAGGCTCTCTGTCCTTGAACTATAAAACTGTGCTGGTATAAAACTGAACACTTCATGGATATGCCTGTTTATCTCAAACCTGACCTGAAATAGGGTGTTTTGTGGTACAGATATGACTAAACGAGTGCCAGAGGAACTGGTGCACGGTGCTGAAATGGATTTGGAGCTTGTTCCCATGGACACGCTTTTCCTTAATGCCGGCAGCATCAGCAGTGAGGATGGAGCTCTTCTTCTCATCGTTAGAGGGCACGAATAACTGTGCAGAGACCAACTGAGGATCCTGGGAACTCATTATCTGTGACTCTCACCTTTTTTTTCCCAGCTTGGTAGACTCCATACCATTGTATTAAAAAATGAGATGTACACAATGTCCTTTTTAACACAATACATGTTTGGTGTTTGAAGTTTGTTCAGTTCTGTATGTTATGCATTATTAATGCACTCGTTTCTATAGTAACAGCACACCGACAGGGACTTGTAGGACGAACGCTCCACGTAAACGGAATAAAAACGTGTGTAATTGTTGAGTGTTGTTAAGTTTTTTTCCTTAACATTTATTGAAGGAGTCTCCAGTGCCAGTGCTTTGTGACATTCAGAAATAAAGCTGTACTTTTACGTTGTCTGACATCTTCAGGACAGAGGGGTTTACGCTTTTTTTTTTGCAGTTTCTCAGTAACAAGCTGCTTTTTTTTGTTTTACTAACTTCAATAAAGAGGCTGGTGAAAGAACGACTGTTTATAGCTGATATAACATAAGCGAGAACATTAAAGATGAAGTTCCACAACATTAAACGTAACTTTGGATGGATAAAAAGTAGGATGTATCGTTCTTTAATACATAAAAATTGTTCGTGTTGGCAAACCGCTGAGGAATAAAACACTTCATGATGTGCTGTAATGGGAAAACATGCCCCAGACCGCATCACACCACCCATTTGTTGATTATGCTGATGTGATCTTTTTTGGCATTACTCTGTACAAGTGCCGGACTCACATAAGGGGGCGTGGCCTAAAGTGTGAAGGTGAAATTGTACATTAGAAGTAACTCATATGATAATATAATTCACGTTTAATTTAGATTTTTAACTTTCAATCTTTCTATGCTAAACCTTACCCCTTACTTGTTATCCTTCTAACTAGACAACAAATGTGTGTCTCATGATGTCCCGGTTTCTCTGAGGTGATTGTAGATGACCTAGATGTGTTGCTTATGTGTGTGTGTGTGTGTGTTTCAGTGTGTGGAGGGGAAAAAAGGCCAGGTCGCGTGTGATGTGCTCTTATGTAATCTGTAAACACACACACACACACACACACACACACACTGCTACTGCTGCTGCTGTGGGAGCAAGGATTTAGTATTCCAGGCAGAAGGGGACACGCTGTTCAAAACACACACACACACACTCTTTCAGTGCTGCAGTGAGGAACACAGGGTATGTTTGATCACTACAACAGAACTGAATGTGAGAGACGGTGTAGTGACCGTGGTGATCCCCCTGACATCATCTTTATAAAAGAAGCATGAGGACAGCATCCACGTTAGCACTGAGCTACGTTCTGCAGGAAATGTTTAACTCCTGTAGTTTTAGCTTCTCAGTGTAACAGCCACTTACTTAATACCTTATTTTACATAGAGAGTATGTTTACTGCAATGCTAGCTGGCTAGCTGGCTATATTTAATACCTTTTTTTTTTTAGAGAGGATTTGGATGTCTTACTACAGTACCTAGCTATCTAATAGCAAGCTAGTGCAACCTAGCTAGCTATTTAGGTTGCGTAAGTTTAGCTACTCCACTGACACACTCTTATTTTAATGAGTAATTATTTAATACTTTATTTTACAGAGTGATAGTAGCTAACTCCCTAGTCAGCTATTTTTATTTTTATGTTTAGCCTCTGCAATGACTGTAACGCTAGCTAGCTTATTTAATTAGTTAGCTACCTGTAGAAAACAGTTCCCACGTTTGTGTCTTTGTCATTTTGTCCATTTTGCTTCAGAGAGTGTCATCACTGTCAACAACAACAGGCCTCGTCTAACACACAGGATATGAACAAATTTATTCGTAAACCATTCAAGAAATGCAGACGTTTCTTGTATCACGTGTTTCGTTCCTGAGTTTGTGTGTCTGAGCTGCCGGTGTTCCAGATGCCCACCGCCCAAACACCACCACTCTGGACCTGTCCACTGGCGGCGCCTCATTCT
>CM074928.1:2226291-2236265 GCA_037576815.1 Pangasius larnaudii | reverse complement strand
CACACTTCATCTTACTTTTGTTTGTGTAAAGCTGCTTTGAGACAATGACATTGTAAAAAGCGCTATACAAAATAAAATTGATTTGATTTGATTTGATTAATTTTATGTATAAACAGACTCAATATTGTGACCCTCAATCAGCTTTAAGTCATATAATTTTTGATAAGTTGCCGTGATTTCGTGTACAAATTACGCTGTCAAGTTAAAATCAACGATTCATTAAAATTACACACCAATTTAATGAACATTTTGTGAAAATTAGTCGCTTCATATAAATGACTTGAAAGAAAGCGATTCCAAAACAAATCTGTGAATGAAAAGACGAATAAGAGTAGCGATTTAACTAGGACCAAACTAATGGCGCCCTATAAAAGGAGGAAGCGTTCGTGTGTGTAGCCAACAAGCTGCAACGGCTGAGCTGCATTACCAGATTCAGCACACAACGTACTTAGGAGGCAGTTTTTCACCGTTCTGACACCATTTTGCTGTTTTCAGCTCTCACTGCGTTTTATCATTGCCAGCTCTCACTTATGGTTGATTGGCGTGTATCAACATATGCACATAAGTACGCAGAATATCAGCAAAAGTTCTGTAAATCTGTTGGGAATTTTCAGTTCAGTTTGGCCAAGAAAACATTTACACACAGCTTTACCAAATTTTGATAGTTGCAAACTTTGGTAAACTTATTTACGCTTCATGCATCGACTGAAAGACCACGTCCATCTTAAAAACACAAACTAATGGCAAACTTGCCAAGTAGTATTCATTACATATTGAAAACCAACAATTTTACATTTGGAATACTGTAAAATTTAGTTTGACAACACCTTGCCTTCTGGAGATATCTAATAGTTAAAATGCTTTGTGGTTAGATGGTTGATATTCTGTTTTTTATCTGTTATTTATATGTTTTATGGATAGTCCTGCCAAGGTACAGGAAATATCTCATATTCCCTGGTTCCTATTTCCATCCATTTTAAAGCTAAAATGAGTAATGGAGGTTTGATAGATCTCCGGTAATAGATTAAAAGTACAGCGCCTGTCATAATGAAAATGAAAGACGTCGAAAAAATCACCTGCCTGCTGGGAAGAGGGAATTGAAATTGTAGCGGCTCTAATTTCAATCTGCAGGCTGCAGACCAAACGACAGTGAGTAATTTAAACGAAAAAAGCAAGACATTAATCAGTCAGTAATCTTGATCAAGGGAAAACGAGAGGCTATTACCTGATGATTGATTTCCTCTGTTTAAATTGTGTCGCTTTTTTAATGGTTTTATTGTAATGAGGCACTGGAGGAAAAAAGGGAGCGGGAGAGAGATGGATGGATGGATGGAGTTGATGTGTGTCTTTAAAATAACACAGGGGATAAAAAAAGACATGCAAATGAAGGAAAGATGAGAGATTGATGGACAGATTGAGTGTCTAGTCAATTTACACTGTGGTTAAAAAAAAAAAAACAAAAAAAAAAAAAACAGTGGCACCAATGAGGTTCTAGTTCAGGAAAAGTATTGCAGTGATTCTGCTGGAATCTGAAAAAAGGTCAGAGGTCACGGTGTGTGCGAAAAACACACAGAAGCAGCGGCTTTTGTTCCCTCTGGGGTTCTTTTATTCATCAGAACTTGATGCATCCACGTTGAGGATCATTCTGTTTTTGGCACCTTTTAGAGTTCATTTGAAACAACACACTCAAATTATTTTAAAGGAAAAAAAAAAACATGGCTAAGGCTGTGTGATTTTCAAAATGAAATATGTACATTTACATAGAAGGAATGAACAAAAAAAATGTAAAAAGCAGTCAAAGATTGTTGTAGGTTGTTTTGTTACCAAAGCCGTATAATGAGTTGGATTTAGAAAAGAAAAGAAAAGAAAAGAAAAAAGTACACATTAAAGTTTTTTTTAGCATTGCTTTTTTCCCCCGTTATAATTATTGTTATCCTTTAAAATGTCTCAAGAGCAGATTTTCTGTAAATTTATAGCATGCATTTAATTTCTGTATTATTCATGAGTTACTTAGCTTCATGTCTTGTAACGTTTCGTTGTTAATTTTGTCACTTGCTTTGTTTCCCCGCAAGGATTAAGTGTTCAGCATCCTCGTCTTTTTCCTCGCCCTCTCCTCCTTGCTTTTTTTCCATCCTCCATCTTGGCAGTGGATCCTGGAGTCCATCAGTTGACCTCTGACCTTTCCCCTTCAGCGTCTGCCTTTCGCTCGGTTCTGCGCTCCCTCAGGTGGCTGAAGGCGGGAGGAGGAAAAAAAAGAAAGCGGACAGGGACGGAGCAAAAGATGAGAAGGTTCGTTTTAAAAGAATAGATTTTTCATCGAAAGTCAAAAGTGTCTCTTTGTTCCAGCAGCTTTGTGGTGGAAAATCTTGGCGTTTTTTTTTTTTTTTCACTTTTACTTCGCTTTTTACTGTTCACGTCGCTCGGTTTCTCATCACTCGCCAGTTTTGCACTTTGTGTGTGTATTCTTGTCCATTTTTGTTAGATTTTTTTTTTTTTTGCACTTCAGAAAAGTCTTTAAATAAGTTAGAAAATTAATACATTATATATATTTATATAATGTATAGCTTTGTTTGCAGTCTGGGCTACTCCTTACTGAAATCCCTACTGCGGTGTTTCACAGTTTTTATGTAAAAATAGATAAATAAATAAAAAGCAAACAAAATCACAAATGAACAAATCAATACGTACGAGCGTAAAAGAACGTATAAGCTTTTTGTTTTGTTTTTTTTACCATGGGCCTTGTTTCAATACCACACTTTAACACACCCTTGTTGACTTCCTTTCCCGTTTTTTTTCCTCGGTTGAATTCTGGCGCCATCTTAAGAGCAAGAACAACATTTTATTAGCTAAAGCGAAGATCATGGATCATAAAGCGAAGTGAGGATGAGGGATCATCGCTCGAGTAGATTTCAGGAGCATTAGCCTTTCCAGAAAATGGTGGATGAAGCTGCTTTTACGTGTAAAAAAGGACCAAACAGTTCTAATTTCAAAAATTCAGTATGTGAAATATCAAACTGGGATTACTCCAAGTTCTTCACCTGCACTGACAGCCAAAGAAACTGTGTTACTGTGCTGCTAGCGAATTAGCAAGCCAGTATGACTCATGGGTCAAAAAAAGTTAATTGCCATGGAGATTGTTTCAACGCCAAGGTCGAGTGTTTTCCTCTTGAAAATTTCACTGCAAGTGGCCACTCTTCTAAGGGAAAGTCGACGAGGGCGTGTTAGGAATGGTAATAAAATTCAGGGCCAGTGTGTCAAATAACGCACCTAAATTCACACACCCAAGCCGGTTTGATCTAAGAGAAAATGGCAGGAAAAAAAATCATGCAAACATGACAGACTGTGGAAAAGAACAGGAACTCCGCCCAGCTCTTCCTAATCATGAGAACTCATGGTACATGAAATTTGAGCAGTAAAATTTTAGGGCTCTGATCTTTCTGCCCCTTGTCGTGTTTATGTCAGCGGGGATGGGGTTCCTCATACCGGCGTGGTGCGTCGGTTGGCTGAGTTTCCGTGAGCCGAGTCCTTCAGGTCCTTCTGGATGCAGTTGTGGACCTGGAGGAAGTCCCTGTCCGAGTTGTAGGTGGCCGTCGGGGTGCCGTGGCCCCCCTTTAGCGCGTACATGGAGATCTCGGTGGAGGGCAGGGTGCCGAAGCCTTTCAGACCGACTGGGGAGGCTTCACGTGACTGTGAGCGCTCTGTCGAGCGTGATGAGGAACGCGACTGGGAATTTGAGCGTGAGCGGCGCCGGTAGCGGTAGCGATAGCTGGGGATTCGTGTAATGGCTGAACCGTGCAGGTAATCGGCGGCCCTCACGCCCGATCTCAACTCTCGGTGCCGATCGATGAACATGTGCACAGCCAGGACTCCCACCATCTCGGCCATGATGAAGGACAGCGCGCCGAAGTAGAAGCTCCAGCCGTACGAGTAGCTGTTCTTCTTCGAGTCGCTCTTGGTGGGGTCGCCTGCGTTCGCTGATATGTACACGATCATGCCGATGATATTACTAAGACCTGTCGGAGACACAAAGTTAGACGCAACACTTAGCACAACACAAAGCACTGCATGGCCAACTCAACTCATATATCCCTGACCCTTGCTAACAACTCTAAGCTAGCAGGAACCTCAAATCATGGTATGCTTCTTTTTTTTTTTCTCATAATTTAATCATTTACATTTCAGCTCATCCCTCATGAAAGAATTCCATAAATTTGTAAATTTATTTCTAGAAACGTTGATAGGGAATCCATACTTTTTTTTTTTTGTAAGGCTAGGCTCGCTAATCACAAAAGCCAGCAAGGGCTGGTTAGTTTTGCTAATAATGCTATGCTAGTGATAACTGACAACCACCTAGGTCCTATACTGAGTTATAAAAATGCGCTTTTAACTGTTTAACTATATTTTAAAAGTAGTTTGTGAATTTAAAGTCCTTATAACAAGCAAAAGCCAACAGTGACTAGTGGCTAATTTGAAGCTAATCAAAGATTATAACTCTTAGCTCACTGTGGGCCATGCTAGCGTTTCTGAGAGAAATGTTCCTTTGAATTGAACACTTGTATGAAAAAAAATCACTTCATCAGTTCATCAGTAATGAACTCTGTGTATGTGTGTGTGTGTTTAGGCTACAGTGTGTTAGCGTACGTGTAAAACTAGCATTTTGTCTTATCCAGGGGTGATCTGAGGTAAACGTGACCTGCACAATGCTGCGTTCTGTCACACACCTGTCTGTGGTAGAGTCAAACCAAAAAGATAGATCATTGGGAAAGTGTGTCAGGGACAACGTATTTTTAGCGTGTGAATCCCAAACGGCCTCGTTTTAGCCTAGCAACAGGATCAGAGGCAGGAAAAGAGAGTGAGCTGAATATTCTTGCTTCTCTGCATGTACAGTATCAGATCAGTATCATTTTCTTTTCAGAAGTATTAATGGTGCCATTTTTCTCTTATTGATTGTTTTTGTTCATGTTGGACTAGGAGCGTGGTGTGATTTAAAATAGTGTATAAGTCAGAATAACACGTTCATCGTATTACTCAGATTATGCGCATTAGCATTATTCCATATTATTCCACAGTGCTGGTGAATTCTGTAATCTGATTGGTCAGATGGGGTTGATTCGTTTTCTATTTTGGCAAGTTTATATTAATGAGCTTGTTCTAATACGTTCTTGTTTCTATAGCAACCGCTCGGTCACAGGGACCTGTATGGCGGATGTCCCGCATAATCTAATTCTAATAATAAATTAATTAAAAACATGCTGTTATTCAACAAAGAAAAATGTGTACAGTTGTTGATATGGTGAAGTTTTTTTATAAGGAGACAATTATTTAGCATTTTTAGCACAGGAACTATCTTGTTTCATCGACATTCCACAACATTAAACGTAACTATAAACTGATAAAATGTAAAACGTGTCATTCTTTAATAAGTAAAAATCGTTAATGCTGACAAACTGCTCTGGTAGAAGAGTAATAAACACTTCAGGCCATGCTGGTATTGGAAAATAATCAACTTCAGGGTGGTACCTGTGACTCTGCTTCATCACACCGCCCCATGGTTGATTATTTTCTGTAATACTGTGATCTGAAACGGATACTCGGTACAACGCGAGCTTTTTCCCGGAGTTATTGAATTTCGCACTGTTTCTCGTCACCTGCAGAGACGAAGAGGATTCCGGCGCTGAGGATGATGTTGTGGCGGGACTTGTAGAATTCGCTGGCAGCTATACACAGGCCTCCCATGAAGAGCAGGATCACGCTGAGGATGGGGAAGATGCTGGATGCTCTCACAGCACCTACAGAGAGAGACAGATAGATGATCAATCATGCTGATAACGCCTGAACATCTCATCACAGGATGTCAGATCCGAGAGAAAGAGAAGGAGAGAGAGAGAGAGAGAGAGAGAGAGAGAATGTGGAAAAATGTCATATTGTGTGATTTCATCATCTGCTCTGTTCTCTTCACCACACAAGGCAATCAGTGCCCCGTCAGCATGTAAATAAACTTCTAAAAGTGTGTAGGAGAGCGTCCTGAATCTGTGTTATCTATAAGAATGAGCACAAATATTCTGAATACCATGCTCGGATTAGACTCTGCTTTGACAGCTCTGTAACTGAACTGAATTCACTTGTAAATATCAGATACTCTACTGTATGACTGGAACTCTAGCAGGCTTCTACACAGTAGTGGAAATATGTGCCATCCGAAATGATGTGCTAGTATGCGGGTGTGTCCTGATTGCTTCCTGCTGCTTCTTCTACACTTCTCAGGCTCCTTACAGGGAAATCGAAATGAGCTTTCACTCAAGGTGATGCACGGCATTTTAATTCTCCACCGTTTTGTCTTTCTCCTCTCTCAATCACTATCTTGTCTGCTTTTACTTTTCCAGCTCATGGAACCAGCGAACCTTCCTGCAAGTACCATACTTTACTGTAACGTTATTTCTGTTGAGTTCAACTTTGCTGAAAGGCATTTGCATTGTAAACCAGTAGCACAACTACTTTGGCTGCATTCACAGCTAAACTGACACTGCAGAACCAGAAGTCCAGGAGGTAGAGCTCCAAATCCTTCTATAACCCTACGTCTAACCCCTAAACCCTAACCCACTAGATGCTACAGCATGGAATGACACACACTGTCTGAGACACAGTGAGTTGTCTCCACCCCTGGAATTTTGGCTCAAATTCCTACCATATTGGAGGAGCTCCAGGGTTCCTGGTTCGATCCTGAGCTCGGGATACTGTCTGTGTGGAGTTTCACGTGTTCTCCAAGTGTCCATGGGTTTCATCTGGGTTCTCTACTTTCCTCTCTCTTCACAAAAACATGCCGATAGGTGGATTGATGACTCTACATTTCTCCTAGGTGTGAATGAGCGTGTGAATGTGTGTGTACCGTGCCCTGTAACGGACTGGTGTGCATTCCTGTTTCATGTCCAGCGTTCCCAGGATAGGGACTTCAAAGTGAAAGAATGCATGAATTGCATTTACAAAGCTGGTAAAAAAGAACAGAATGAATTCCCCACTAAATTGCTAACAGAACCAAATGGACAAATGGAGCACGTCCTATTTCTGTTAGCACTACATATCTTGGTGTAATATCAATATCCCTCCTTCTCCTTCATTTTTTCCCTCTGGTGTAGGATTCTGTCCATCTGATTAAATATACCGTGCTGTTAACTCTCACTGGTCCCTGAACACCGACCGCAGCTTCCGTCCTGCCCCCAGTTCTGCATTAACCTGGGGGATATTGACATGGCCAATCGTAGCACGTTAGCTATCAGAGGTCACACAAACTCTGTCTCATTTATCACTATCCCACACACACACACACACACACACACACACACACACACACACTGAAAACAGAACAGGACTCAGAGCACGAGGACAGGACTGGCTCAGCGAGAAAAGAGCAACAATACCCTAAATTTATTTATTGTCGACAGTACGGGTTGTACGGGTGAAAGATGCCAAAAGTTTCTCTCCTGAGAGACGACATTGCTGGATATAGTATCAGATTTGTTTCAGAGGTTAAGATCTCTTTTTGGGTCTTGCTGCACCACTGTGCAACCGTCATTACCCTTTAATGCTAATAAAATATGTGATAGGAGGATAACACTGTAGCATGTTGATCATGTGACCGAACGTGGGAGCTCACATGAACGGCGTATACACTCTCGCTTCTCCACAGAGACATCACTCGCAACAAAATGTCCTTTCACCTTCTAAAATCTCAGAACAGTGTCTCTTGGATCCTATCCCACACACACACACACACACACACACACACACACACTCCGTCTCGCCTCCTGTATACCTGAGTGAGCTGCTCACCTAATGAAATTCACACACCTGAGACCTGAGCTTTTTTTTTTTTTTTTTTTTCTCCTCACCTCTCTCTCAGCTATTTCTTTTTAAAAAGAAAAAAAAAAGTGCAGAAGTGTGCTTGGCACCGTTCTTACACAGCCAGTCTGAGGACTGAGGCAGAGTTTAGAAAGTCGGAGTGATAAATGAGACTCAGGGGTGCTGTTGGTGTGGAAGAATAAAAAAGAAAGGAGAACAAGACGTGCGGTGAAAGGATGAAGAAATGAAATGGAAAGGAGAGAGAGAGAGAGAGAGAGAGAGAGAGGAGCATCTCAGTATGTTTCACCAGAGTAAATCGTGGAAGAGCTGTACTTCTTTATGCAGGTCCTGTCACTCTTAGCCGAGGCTAATGCTAACCCCGTCCAAATTAGAGCTCTTACCCTTGTCCTCTACTAATGACTGAGGAATATGGAGGGGATTTGAAGTCCTTTTCCCCATTGACAGATTAGAGAGAAAGAAAGAGGGATGATCTTTTTGGAGGTTTTGAGGCGTGTGATTAGCAGGAAGGTCGCAGATTTGATTTGGGTCAAGGTCAGTTGTGCTAGCGCAGACCCTGAGGCGAAACTAGTGAAGCAGCAGAAACACATTTTACCGCATTTACGTTTTTGTTTTAGTGGGTGTTTTTTTTTTTTTTTTGGTGACACGCACCATACGGCTGGACAAGGAATCTCTTACGTAGTTCTGTGTTTCAATCCATAAAATTAGGCCAAATTATTTATTTGTTAAAAACATCGACCATATTTGTTCAAAGTATTAACCCTTCATGAGCACTTGAAGTGATTTGAATGCATAGCTAGCTGATGTTAACGTGCCTTTTAAAGTTTACCCCGAAACAGTAAGGCGCCTTTCAGGTCATAAAAATGAGTTCAGTTTACTTTCATTTGTGAAATATATTACACCTCAACCTCCTATATCATTCATTTAATTGTGTAGTTTGTTTTTCGCTTTCTAGCTAGCTGTTAAATGGTCGACTGTAAATACAGTGTTTCATCATATGGACCTTTCCATATGGAAGGAATGAGAGAAGCAGAAGGCGCGCATTGATGACATCACACGGCATTGACTGGTAAAAGAAAAAAAATGAGCAAAGACGCCAGAAAACCTCAAGCTGCAGCTTTACGTCTGACTGTTACAAGTTGCTGGCACTGGAGACTCCTTCCATAAATGTTACATAAACTTACAGAAATCAGCAATTACACACGTTTACACATCAATTTACGTGAAGCGTCCGTTGTACAAGTCCCTGTGAATTAGCTGTTACTATAGTAACGATAACAATAACTGTCAGAGCTGCTGTTCTAGAAAATTAATCAACACCAATCTTATATTATAATCTTGTATTAGTATGTTATATGTACATACTGTATGTTACCACTGGGTGTAGCACTGTTTAATGAGTTTAAGGGTGTTCCGTGTTTTCTCACACACACTTTCTTATCGATAGAACGTTGTCTTTGAGCTCTGCTCTCGTTTCTCCCCAACAGCATGCTGAAAGGAAATTAGCTTGCGCTCTTAATCAGCCTCCCACCGCTCTCAATGTGCTGACGTGCAGGACAGAGCCATGCTAATCCGATGCTTTGGCTTGCAGGATCATCAATTAAACTGGACAAATGATTATTAATCCGAGCTAAAACACACACACACACACAATGTTATTAGTCTGCATGGTGCCCATTGTTCTTATATGACACCCAAGTATTAGAAACATGTTGTAAGTTAGCTTATGCTAGCGTGGGCAATGACGATGATGCATTTCGGGTAAAATGACCGAGTGTTCCTGTCAGGTTAACTCACGTGAAAGTGAACACAGTCGAATGCAGGCGCTCTGAGCTAATATTTCTCTTCATAAGAGCAAATAAGCCTTTTTTTTGCCGTACAAGTTACACTTTAAGGTTCGTTCAGCATTTTACTGCAGCATTAATGCACCTTTCGTAGCCGTAACACAGTAACAGTACCGCTTCTGTCCAGAAGTTAACAAAATATCCGTGCAGTAAATAAACTTCACTTCATCTAGGACTGAAAATAAGTCGATAAATTGGTGTAACTGAATGTTACCTCACCCTGATAATAACCGAACTGAAATGAATAATTAAAATAACGATCAAAACTCAAAAACA
>CM074928.1:2213791-2223791 GCA_037576815.1 Pangasius larnaudii | reverse complement strand
AATCACATCACCCTGGCGTGTGGATTATTTTCATATAACAACAGTGTGTGTTGTTCCTTACTCATATTTGGCCACTTATTTTATAGCTACTGCCTGATTTCTGAAGTTCAGCACACTTTTGTCTGTCATTTATGAATTCTCTCATGTAACTTCGCCTCTGTGCCAACAGGAAGTCCATAAACACTCGATGTGAACTTAAAAAAGTAAATAATACACTATACAGGAACATGCTTCAGTACCTTTTGTTTCTTTTGCCAGTAACTGTGATATGAAGTTTTTAAAAAAAAAATATATAGCTTATTTTTATAAGGGCTTTTTTTTAAAGAATAAATGTACTTTACATAAAGGTTAAATCTGTCAATCTTTTAGTGCGAAAGACATTTGTTTCACCTATTTTAACCAATCTTTACCAAGGGGTGCCAAGAATTTTGGTGTATATTAATTCTCTATAATAATATCCCTAAATATTCTATATAAACAGTGTGCATTTGAGCTTGCATTCTAGCTTAATTAGTGATGCGTGGGTGCACGTATAAGCTGGTTCTCCACACACACACACACACACACACACACACACACACACACACACACACACACAGACATATGTAAATGTTCATGCTGGTCTGAAAGGGCTGAGTGTGTGTTCAGCTGCACTGCAGTTTCCAGGCTGCATGTCGAGTCTAAACGCTCATGGACAACACCGGCCTGATTTACTTTTCCTTTACAAAGTGCTTACGGGACATTTTCAGGAGCGAGTTTACAGCCGGTGTCATTTACAGTGACATCACGTGTGACTTCCTTTTTACTTCCCTCGGCCTTGACAGCAAATAAATAAATACAGGAATAAATCCACATCCTCAGCTGCAGTTGATTGTAATAAAGCACAGCAATGAGGAGCGTCACCGTCACCATCCCCGTCCGGAACAGAAGTGTCCTAGAAGCCTATTTTTTCGCTGAGTAACACTTCCAGATGTTCTACAGAGCTCACTATAGAACATATAGGGTGTAGGGCACCATTATTTCAGTCCCTAGACACTAGGCAGTGCACTTATAATACAAGTCTCTTCCTGTTCCACAAACTGCTTCCTAGTGAAGATTTTACTGTAAGTTAATAGGAATTAGGTTATATCTGTACAGCTGTTTACTACAAAATGCTCTCATTTTTCTAACATTGTGAGAAAACAGCAATAATTTATATATAAATAAATAAATATTGTATCGGTTAGGATTAGTTTCTCATACATAGTAAGTAGGGGAATAATTATGTCTGGGACTTTAGTCCTGTTTGAATCTGTCATATCAATATTTTTTTCCCCAACATCTGGAATGCCGTATTCTACCTTTTATAAAAAGAGCAAAAATTGCATGTTGGTAAAGATTGTGTTATATCCTGTGGAGGAAAAAGGAAGAGGTTTCGCACTTCTCCGTCAGTATAAAGACACTCCAGGGAGCTTTCACTCTTCACTAACATCCGACGCTGAAAGGAAAACAAAACCAAGTCCGAGTTTACGATGCAGAACAGTAAAATATAGACTGCGATTAAAAGGGGCGTGTCAGAGAAGTGATGCTTCCAGGGGTTTAGGTTTTAGTACAAATGTAGCCTACATACTGTACGTTACGCTCATATGACCTACTAATGATCAAGTGCAACCTGGTCAACCACGGCACCTAGAACAAGTGCTTATACTAAAGATCAGAACAATCAGGTTGCATTTAAATGCACTGTAAAATGTTCAGCTGCTTCTTTTCTCCTGTTAGCAAAAAATAAACTGCAAGCTTATTGCTTCATACGGCTACGTTCCAAAGCTAACAACAAGGTCATAACAATCAGTTAAGACGAGGTGTGTGTAGTACACACAGAAACGTCCAATGAGTCCAAGACACTCCCATCTCTGATTTATACAGAGATTCTCAGGGATGTGTATCGCTTCACAAAATTTCAGCATAACAACAAACAGATTGTAAAAACGTGATGCTATTTCACAAAGTAAGGAGGTAGAGTAGTCAGAGGTAAAGGCGTAACGTTCGACGCAGGACGGAGGAGCTTACGCTTAGGCTGGTGCGAAGGAACGACTGTTTATAGCTGCTATAACGTACGTGAGAACAGGAACTAACTTGTCTTGCAGACGTTCCGCTCCATAAATGTAAGGATAAATGGATACGTGTATGCTGTGTCATTCGTTAATAAATAAAAAAAATTGTAACTGTTGACGAATCACTGTGGTGGAAGAGGAATAAAACCCTTCAGGATGTGCTGTTATTGGAAAAATAATAAACATGCATCTTATAGAGGAAAATAATTCCCTGTGTAATAAATGCCTTTATATAGGCTACAGGGAGCTGAACCCCAGATTGGACAAATAGTGCACTACATAGGGTGCAAAAGAGGACAAGACACAGACAGAGAGAGAGAGAAAGAGATAAAGGCAGAGAGAGAGAGAGAGAGAGAGAGAGAGAGAGAGAGAGAGAGAGAGAGAGACCTGACCTATATAGGAAGGAGGCTGAAATATTTATGGATGTAAGTGTCCTAATTCACGTGCCATTGGGGCATCACAGCTTTTTCATCCAATTGCAGCAAAGGAAGGGGACGCAAACACACACACACACACACACACACACACACACACACACACACACACACACACACACACACACTTGTGTCTTACTATCCTTCTGAGGACCTTCCATTGACATAATTATTAATGCAGCTAATAATGCTATGCTACACTGAAATCTAACCCTAAGCTTAACCTCAGTGACCAGAACGAAACTGCTTTTTTTCTTTCTCTCTTTTTTCTTTTTTTTTTTTTTAATAAAAGCTGCAATTTTTTTAAAAAAAAAAAAAAAAAAAAAAAAAAAAAAAACCTTTTCCTCTAAATGTCTGCACAAGGTCAAAACTGTCAGATATTCCTATACTTGTGGGAACATTTGGTGGCCATGAAAATATAAAAACATATCCCCCCCATGCCACACACACACACACACACACACACACACACACACACACAGAGGTGTACATACATGCAGTCCATGCTTACAGTCATCTCCAGTACTCATGGGCCACTAGCTAACTCTAAACACACACACACACACACACACACACACAGAGGTGTACATACATGCAGTCCATGCTTACAGTCATCTCCAGTACTCATGGGCCACTAGCTAACTCTAAACACACACACACACACACACACACACACACACACACACAGTGAGATATGGGACACACAATCTATATCCAC
Source organism: Pangasius larnaudii (assembly GCA_037576815.1). NCBI lineage: Eukaryota > Metazoa > Chordata > Actinopteri > Siluriformes > Pangasiidae > Pangasius > Pangasius larnaudii. The sequence continues at coordinate 2,220,546 of CM074928.1, read as the reverse complement.
CAAAGTTCAAAGAGAATTAAGACAATTTGTCAAATGACATTTCTTAAATAAAACCATTATTCACTGATATAGAGGTATAAGAGTACATGGTCTATGATGTAACTTTATTTAAATTCCTTCGCATACGGTCAAGAGCAGGTACGGCTGGTGTACATGTGCTAGCAGGACTAATCCGCGCTGTTTAACAGACAAAGATAAAAAGACATCGATATTTTGTCAAGGCTTCTTTTTTTATCATCCACATTAGATTATTTTTGGATTCTTTTGTGGAACAGAGTGAGAAGCGAGAATCTGGGGCTGATTTCTTTCTAGCCCAGTCTGTAGCTTCATACAGCTTAGCAGTGCCAGGTGACTATACAGACTGACACGCCCCCTAGAGTCGACCTCCTGATCTTTTTCCACGCACATCCGTAACACGCCATCAGCAGTGACTGTGAAAGACAGTCCTAATGAACACCAACCAAGTGGATTATACTGAGCACACGTCGTCCAATCAAATCCGATAATGTCCAATCATTGTCATGCATGTTGCTGAGCTATTGACAGATACTTGATTTTAGACTTCCGTGTATATATAAGCTCACGAGCAGCCGTCATTGTACATGACTATAAGAGATCTGATATAACGGTCCTGAAAGTGTCGGACCCAAACACACAGCTCAGCTCGATATTAGTCATCCTATTGAAATTAGATTTTAATAACCATTAAGATTAAAATTAGATGCTCAGTGGGACCTTTTGCAACGTTTGGCTTTAGAAAGCTTTAATCAGCGGAGGTTATTTTTCTGTAAAAAAAGAAAGTTTCGGCGTGTTTTCAATAATTGCACTATTACTGCAGTAAGACCGGAAAGTAGAAACGGCATATTGTCAGAAAGGAGAAAAAAAAAAAAAGGAAACTTGTGTGTGCAGCTGCATCATGGCAGAGATGTTTCGCACCGTAGTGCATGAATAAACTCGTTTTTTTTAAATACGACTCATTTAAACAATTCAGTTGCCTTTTTTTTTTTTTTTTAAAGAACTGAATTAAGCTGCTGTGTGCGTGGAAAAGTAGTTCTTTGTATTTTTGCACTGTGAGTGTGGATGTTACTGGGGTCATGATCTAAGAATAGACAAACTAAAAATCAGGGATAACAGGCAACAGGTGAGAATAATCGGAACAGGAAACGGTGACCATATAAGGGACGTGAGGAATAAAAACAGGACAGATGTAATACTGAGTAAATGGGGACAGAATCAGAGGATGTGACCCACATATTCAGGGCTTCTCTAAAGCCACAACGTCATAGAGAAAGCATGATATATGTCATGGTATAAAAGTCTGAAAACACATCCCAGATAATGTTCGGGACTTGTGGGTGATTTACAATGAATAGTCACAATAATATGTAAACATTAAAAGTAAGAATCCACCCCGAACAAGCAGCATATTAATCTTTAGAATTAACGGGAGATTCAATGACATCCAAGGTCAAATAGAAATGTTGGTTAACAGTTTCCTTCATTACCCACGATACCGTGCAACTGCCTGCTGGTAGTGGTGCAGTGGGATTTAGTCCTTTTTTCATCTGTATCTAAAGTTAGCGATGCGGCGGCGCTTTAGTCCGTCAGTCTGTCCAGCTCTCTCATCTCCTCATCTGTACACTCTGCTCAAACAGATCACCTTCCAAAGCTTCAGCTTTCATTCCAATACCACCGGCAATACACCACCTCACTCGTCATCTCGTAGATCGCTCACTAGCTGAGCTGAGCCTCCAGCGTAATATAGCACGACTGCTTCATAATTGCTGCGTTGAATTCTGGGACTTCGTGTCCAATGTTTGCTCTACGTGCAACGCTTCCTTGTACGCCTTTACAAGGAAATTTCTCATTATTATCACACTGACTCTGGAAAATGTGAGTGAGAAAAGAAGTTGTTGCTCTTTTTTGTTTTTCAGAGCTAACAGTGCAACCTGACTGTTATCACTTATGCCTGAGATCGTTTCTTTGTTTTTTATTAAACTACCCTAGCAATAACGGTGTCCCCTTGTGACATTGGCACAGCACACAACCGCTAATTGTCACAGGAACAAGCACAGAGAATACAACCAACAAATTAGCTCCAGGATCACTAAACACACTGATTTCTGTGCCGCTAATTAGTTACCCTATTTAAAATTACTACGGTTTCCCACCTTAGTTGCCTAGTGTTATGTTGTATAGTTACTATGTCTTGTTGTTGTTGTTGTTGCTGGTGGTGGTGGTGGTATGAGTGTTGTTGTTGTTGTTGTTGCTGGTGGTGGTGGTATGAGTGTTGTTGTTGTTGGTGGTGGTGGTGTTATATTTGCACTGTGAGAAGTTTTAGTTTTCATGTTGAATTTCCCTTGCCTTGCCGTAGTCTAATCCTTCGTTTAGTTAGTTGTTATCGTTTTTTGGTTCTTTTCCGACTTCTACACTTGCATCTGACTCGCTGGATTTTGTGACATAGTGGGCTAGCTGGTTGGTTAAAGTTCCTTGATAACTAGCATGTTTGTTCATTTTTAGTGGGAAACTGGGTCAGGAAACTAGCTAGGTCCATTAGATATGTAAACAATAGGCACATTTTAATTTCTAAAAATAGCTTGTTGTCTAAGTAGCTAATGGTAAAGATTAGCAAACAACGATCATGGTGTCTAGGTAGATTTCTCCAATACAGTGTTATGCTGCCTCTGAGGCAGATACAAGCTAGCTACCTAGCTAAAAAAACAACAACTAATCAAACACAATACATCAATACATCTATACATCAATACATCTACAGAAACAAGAAACATCTATCACATAGCTACTTGTTTCTCCTGAGATCTCACCTCAGACATGAGGGTTTAAAAAAAAAAAAAAAAAAAAAATTATTTTTTATACACAAACCTATTAAATCGAGGCTTAAACATGTAAAGCACACATTTAAAAATGATCTGACTTTATCAGGACCAGCATGTGTGAGTTTTAATGATGAAGAGTTAAATAAACGAATGGAGCTGAAAATGGTCAGGTTTTGTATAATAAACAAGTGAAAACATTTTGAAGAAAAAAAAAAATCAAATATACACCGTGAACACATTCTGACTGGAATAATTGTACTTCATTTCTCTTTACCAGTGAGCTTTAGCATGAATGCTTGCATCTAGTATCACCTATTTCACTTTTTAGGTAGTTGCTGTGTGTCAGAGCTCCCGAACCCGTCAAAGTAACAGGAATGGCACTCACGTAAGAAGTACTCGGAGGCGTCTGCTTTGTAATCGGCGTCTTCCGGGAAGTGATCGATCTGCTTGCACAGTCCTTTGAAGGTTCCTGTTAGAGACGAAGTACAGTTATAACACTTATATGACAATATATGACCATCTGATACTTTAACAGTTCTTAATATTGCTATACAGAATTGACACAAAGGGGGGAAAAAAACAACATAAAATGTCCACCATGAGCCACCAGAACAGCTTCACTGAAGAATACAGGAAGTAACTGCAGTGTACTTCAGTAATAATCGTAGGTGTAGTAAGAGGTCAGTGTAGTTATACAAAATATTCAGAGAAACAGGAAGTCATGGACAAGCAGTACAAGCCAAGTGCTTTGGTGCTTGCTTGCTGATGAAGGACATTTTTTTTTTGTACTACGCTGAAGTTACTACATCTATTACACAGTGTCAGGAACCACTTTAGCACAAAGTCTGCATGACGCGAAACTGGTGGCTGTCGGCTTCCTGGACTTGCTAGGGCAAGTGTAACACTGTGCACATTTCATTTTAGATGAACAGTTCCTTTAATTGTGGCAGAATTATTGTTAATTAAAATGCTTTCATATATTTCCCCCCCAAAAATACCCTCAGTTGTGTTTCAGTCTTAGCAAAATGAACACTAACTAAAAAGCCACTGCCTTTATTACTGAACTGTGCCTCTGTGCAGCTTAAATATATTCAGTCTTAACATGTGTGTGTGTGTGTGTGTGTGTGTGTGTGTGTGTACATTGCAGTAACACACGCTCTTCCTCAGCCCCTCCTTTCCCTCAACCGTTTCTTTGATAACTGCTGCAGCTGTAGGGAGTTAAAAAAAAAAATTCCCAGAATCCTTCAGGACCCTACTGCGCTGGGATGTGCTAAATCAACCAATCACGGCATGTGTAATCAGAGATGGACAGGGAAGAGGAGCCCGCCCACGCACGGCTACACACAGTGATGTCATCCCTTGGGCTCAAGAACAAATCAATGCTGAAGCCCACTCAGATGAGATCGAGCTGGGAATGTGTGTGTGTGTGTGTGTGTGTGTGTGTGTGTGTGTGTTTCACACTCACTCCCTGGATATGTGTGTGTGCAGTTATATATGTGTGTGTTAGTCCCTTCCTCTCTGCCATAATGAGACAGGAGATTAGGAAGATTCCAAGACCCCTGAAACAAACAGGGACCCACACGGACTGTACCATTTATGTTACTTGCACACGATTCTTGAGCCTAATGAACGATTCTCAATTAAATCACTTCATCGCTAAGGTAATAGTGTATAATGCAGTTGTAAAAGCAGTAGCATCAACAATACATCTTGTGTTCTCTCTACGCTCACATATCCCCCCTACGTAAAAATGTTATAATGGTTTAGCCCTGTCACAGCAAGTAGGCTAATAAAATTATTCATTTAAGTGAGCATGATGCCAAACAAACATGTCTAGCTTTCAAAAGAGAAAGGAAAGAGGGGGGAAAGATGACTATATTCATTATATTAGAACATTTCTTTTATTAAAAAAAAAAAACATATTCACAGTCAAACACACTCGTTTACTGTACAGCAAATCGAATGTAGGTGAGCTATAGGTATGCTTCATTGTTGTCAAATGGAGAATGAGTATGCTTTTAGAACAAAACCCCATGAACTACCTTCCATTTGACTGTTTTCCGCAGCAATAAATCAACAGTACATTACGACAGACAGCGAATTATTGTGTTAAAGACAACCTGAATTCGAAAGCGACCTCATTTCCTCGTTAGCTGATTTCTCTATATTAATGACTTAAAAGATAAAATTCTTCTTTGTCCATATTTTTCCATCGAAGCCGTCTTTATGTTGTACGATTTTCAATCTGGTTTTGCTGTCAGACAAAAAAAAAAAACGCATATTGTAAACAAATGATTTGGTCGTGAGTTAAGAATGGCTGTCGTACGATGCATAATGGACCGATTTAATGCCGTTACGACCAAAGACACTTGATGACAAAACTCTTTTTTTTTTTCGAAAGTTTGTTTTTTATCATTTATCATAATTTTTTTTAAAATTAACATCTCCGTGTTGCTCGTCTAAAAGTTACCAGTAGGGAATCTCACACTATAACTAATACGCTAACAAAACCTGCTAATGGACAGAAACTAATCTCCTTATTACCCCGAGCTGTCTTTTCTGCACAAGCTGATTGGTGAAACATAGTCATTTTCTTTAATCACAGGTCTACCGTTAGAGGATCTTCACTATGTAACGTGACATGGAGAACACACATTATCGGTCTGTTACAGAATTCAACCATGATTTTCCTGGGATCTCGTACAGTGTGATGAGGAGTAATCTTAAAAGATCGCTGAAATCGCACATGCAAAAGCCACTGGATGGCTGCTGATTTTTCACTATCACTAGAGTCGCAGGAAAGATTAAAAATAATCAAAACAATCCAATTCTTAAAGTGTTTTATTCCTATTATACCAAAGAAATTTGCCAATGTTAGCAGGTTTTATTTATTAAAGAACAACACATATATTTTATCCAGTTATAGTTACATTTAATGTTGTGGAACGTCCACAAAACAAGTTAGTTCCTGTTCTCGCTTATGTTACAGCAGCTATAAACAGTCGTTCCCTCACCAGCCTCTCTTTTTTCTCTCTCTTAGAGTTAATGAGGCATATAATACAAGATTGTCATGTTACTGAAGAAACTAGAAATCATAAACTCCTCTTTCCTAAAGACTTTCCTATGTCAGAAAAGCAATGAAAGTCTTACAGTAAATTTCGCGCTCGCTTTCAATAACATCAGGTTTGTTTGTTTTTTAATTATGCCGTCCATCCTACAAATCCCAAAAAATGAGCTGTTACTATAGAAATGATTTATTAGACGTATGATTGCACTGATATAAACGTTTGATTTGCTGCTGCACTACAGTCAGAGCTGCTGTTATAGAAAATGAATCAACAGCTTCTGACCAATCAGAATGCAGAATTCAACAGCGCTGTGGAAAAAAAGCTGGAGAATCATGTATCATAATCATGAGGGCTTGGAAAGATGCAATTATCCCCACACCAGCAATAAAAAAGATTATAGAGCTGCTTTGTAATATTGAAATGAATTTTATTAAACATGAAAAATCTATTAAATCGAACTGCAATCAAATGGTAATGTTCATATTCAAAGCTTGCTGCACACTTCAGACAACTGTGTGGTGAGATTAGGTAGGTTCTGATGTTGGGCAATTCCTACCGGAACCTTCTTCCTATATATGCGTGTGCGTTTGTGTGTGTGTGTGTGTGTGTGTGTGTGTGTGTGTGTGTGTTTAATTGCACGCGTGTCCGTTTCTCTTTCCCTCTCTCCGAAGCTGGACTCTGTCTCTCTCTCTGCAGCAGGTGGGCGAAACGAAGAAGTTCACCAGCCAAACAGCAGCGGGGGACGGGTTTCCATGGCTACCATTTAGGACGATCAGTGTGTATGTGTGTGTGTGTGTGTGTGTGTGTGTGTGTGTGTGTGTGTGTGTGTGTGTGTGTGTGTGTGTGTGTG
>CM074928.1:2200788-2213691 GCA_037576815.1 Pangasius larnaudii | reverse complement strand
GTGTGTGTGTGTGTGTGTGTGTGTGTGTGAGAGAGAGAGAGAGAGAGAGAGAGAGAGAGAGAGAGAGAGAGAGAAAGTGAGACACCTGAGAGAATCAGGGTGAAAAATGCAGAGGATGGGGAAGAGATGTTCACTGAACCTGTGAGACTAACACCTGATATGTTACAGACACACACACACACACACACACTTTCTTCTCACTTTTATTACACCGCAGCGCTGTTGAATTCGCAATTCTGATTGGTCAGAAGGTGTTGATTCATTTTCTACCACAGCAGCTGTGACAGTAGTGCAGCTGCAAATCACAGGTTTATATTAATGCCCTCGCTCGAATACGTTATCGTTTCTATAGTAACAGCTCCTTCGCAGGGACCTGAACAGCAGACGCTCCGCATACACGGATTAAAAAAAGAATTGATATGGTGAAGTTTTCTGTAAGGAGAACATTTATAGAAGAAGTTTGCAGTGTCAGTCAGAGGTAATGCTGTAACTTTGTTCGGAAGTTTTCTGAGGAGTTGTACACTTTGCGGTTTCTCAGTAACATGACCTTCTGCGCTTTTTTTCTTCTTATCAACTTCAAGAGGGAGGAAAAAAAGACAGCCAGGGACTGGCTGCTTATAGCTGCTATAACGTAAGCGAGAACAGGAACTAACTTGTTTCCACAATATTAACGTAACTCTAAATGGATAAAGAGTACAATGTGTCATACTTTAATGAATAAAAACTGCAATTATTGGCAAATTGCTGTGGTACAGGAGGAATAAACCATTTCAGGATGTGAAGTTTTAGGAAAATAATCAACTTTGGAGTGGTAGCTGTACCTCCACTTCATCAGTCCTTAAATAGCTATGACTGTTGAACGCCTTTTCAACTCACTGTACAGGAAAAAAGAGTGATTTTTGTTTAGCATTTTGTGTGTTTATATCCCAAGCAACAAATCTTTGGATGTGTAACAACTGGACTAGATTGTGGGCGTGGCCTATCCAGCTGTTTTTTGAGCTCCAACATGAAATAAAATGCCTTTTAATATTGTCACACAACGCCGGAACAGATAAAAACACAGTTCTAAAGCTGTGACAGTAGAAAACTCTCAAGCCAAGTAGAAAGCAGAAAAGTATCCGTGGAGCAGCCGCTACATCAAACATCTGAAATAACTGAAGTTATGAAGGATGTTGAAAAGCTCAGACCAGCTTTATAGGTTTTCAGTCCATATCTAATAAACAAATGACTTATTGAAGGCGTTTCCTCACTAATCTGAGGCGCTTCATCAGTTCCACTATTAATAACAGGTGATTATTGAGATGAATGCAGCAGTTACAGCTGTTGTCCCTGCTGCTGTTTCTGATATTAATAACGGCTTCGTTAACCGCGGCGTAATCGGCAGGAACGCTCCAGGAACGCTCCAGGAACGCTCCAGGAACGACGGCGTTTGGGGCAGAGGAGGAAGTCGAGGAAGTAGTAAATTCTTAAGTAAGAATTTCTGATTACTTGCATCTTGGAGGTTCTCTGTTGTATCAGTCCGGTGGTTCAGGACGGCTGACGGTTGATCCGTCACTCTCCTGTCCTCACTGTGGACCACGTTAACAGCGTGGTCTTTTGAAATACTTTCTAGAATTGTGGTTCTAGATGTTTTTTCAGTGAATTTTACATGTACATTTACTCATTTGACTGTTGGAATATTAAACAATTAAACAAGGCACAACACAAAACGGGGTTAAAGCTGATTATTTTCTACTAACAGCACATCCATTATGTGTTTTATTCCTCTTACACCACAGCAATGTGCCAGTGAATGCAATTTTGCATTTATTAAAGAATGAAAATACATTTTTTTTTTCCATTTATAGTTACACTTAATGTTGTGAAACGTCCACGAAACAAGTTAGTTCCTGTTTTCACTAGCGCTATAGCAGCTGTAAACAGAGAGATGGCAAAGCAGAAACATTTACAGCTTTACCTCTGACTGATACAAAGCGTTGACACTGGAGACTCCTTCCATAAATGTTAAATAAACGCCTGCTCACAGAAAACTTCACTATATCAAAGATTACACGTTTAAATCGCACGCAAAACACGTTTTTAAAAATCGATTTATTTTTACATTGAAACTATATGGCGCGCCTTCCACGAGAATTAGCCGTTGCTATAGAAACAATAGCATACCATTATTATTATATAAATAACCTTGAATGAATTCACGACTATAACACTTGAGTTCAGTCAACTCCGCGATCCCTTTCGGCTGAGATGAGAAAGAGTGAGAGACTCTGAGAGCTAAATAATCCGAAAATATACACGCCTGCCGACTCCGCCATGGTTAATGTGGCTGTTATTGAAATATAGCAGGAACAAACCGCTGTGATTGCTGTATTCATCTTAATAATCACCTGTTATTAATAGGAAAACTGCTGAAGCTGCTCAGATTAGTGGGGAAGCATCTTCAAGAAGTCACTAATACTAATACTAGACATTTTAAACGATGAAATGATGAAAGCTTTATTTTTGAGAGATTTCCCTCCTAATGTTTATCCCAGACTTCATTACAGACAATTAGCACCATCTAGTTTATGATAGCTCGCAATGTGAGGGAGTAAAAGCGAACACCAAGACAACTTTTTTGACACTTTTTCTGAGATGCTTGTAATTGGCTCGCATCGAAAGCCATCCTTTCCATTAATAACAATAAAGCAGAACAACTGCGTCACTGCAAAGTCACTGCAAAGCCCAAAACCTTAATTTCACCTTCCACAGCGGTGCTGCATGAGTGACGAAACTCATTGGTTGACTGCACCGCTTTAGTCTTAGAGAGTTGAATATTCATTAAAAAAAAATATATATATATATATATATATATATATATATATATATATATATATATATATGTATGTTATTTCTACCTAATTTCCACCATCCTCCGTTATTTCTGGAGCGTTCCTGCCGACTACACCGCGGTTAACGGAGCCGTTATTAATATCAGCAACAGCAGCAGGGACAACAGCTGTAATTGCTGCATTCATCTTAATAATCACCTGTTATTAATCTCTCTAAATGGTGCTGGTAAAGTGTGAAGCATTGGCACAACACACCGGTCCACACCTACCCACAGCCAGAGGTTAGGAATTACACTGTATATGCGTTAGGTGAGTGCAGAAGTTAAACGCTCGATTCCGATTGGTCAGAAGGTGTAGGCGTTGATTCGTTTTCTATAACAGCAGCTCACACAGTAGTGCAGCGGGTTTATAATACGTTATCGTTTTCAAAAGTCTTCAGGACAGACGAGTTACGCTTTTGGGTTGTGGGTAACACAGCAAGCTGCGTTAATTATTTTCCTTACAATTAGCTTCAAGAGAGAGAAGAAAGAGTGGCTGGTGAGGCAACACTATAACGTAAGTGAGGACAGGAGCTAACGTGTTTGGAAGACTTTCCACACCATTAAATGTAACCATAAACAGATAAAAAAAAATTTTTTTTTAAAAAGTATGAAGTGTTGTTCTTTAAGATTCGTTGCTGTGGTGTAAGAGGAATAAATCAGTTCCTGTTATAGGAAAATAATCAACTCTGCTTCATCACAACATAACGTCGTTGATTATTTTCCTATAACAGCACAACATGGAGTGTTTTATTCCGTACATATCATCACCATTATCCCCTATAACCATTGTAAGTTCACCTCAATAAGCAGTGCTGTAAAGATAAATTAGGACTGTGTTTATTGTATTAGTCAGTGTATCACGTACAAATGATGTGTTCTGTATTATAAAGCAGCTTTGCGTGTTCTGCTGTGGTTTCCAGAGCTGTCTCTCTCTCTCACACACACGTACACATACACACTTTTCCGCCTGTTCTTGTTGACTCTGTGAAGATCACAGATTCCCCGGGCATCCGCTTTGATGCTGTCGTTAAACGGGGTCACACCTCGCGCTCATCCTTCAATCGCTCTGTCATTACTTTTTCATCCATGCTGCCTCATTCCTTCTTTCTCGGCCTTACTCACGCTTTCCTAACACACACATCAGGTCCACGCTGGAAATAGGAAAATGGCTCTACACAAAGCTACTGCAGTGGGAGTAGCAGAGATTCTTCTGCTCTCTTAAATCTCTTTCGCTGAGGCTCTCCGGCAGCTCTGAGGAACGAGGTCAACTCAGCCGAGCGAGAACGTGACGAAGGAAAGAATGGAGCGGCACGGCAGAGCCAAAGAGAGGAGGCGGAGAAGGCAGAGACACAAAATGAGAGGATTACGGAGCAATTTCCCAGCTGAGGTTCAGGGCGTCTCACCACCAGCTGGATTGCAAACCAAGGCCTACGTTTCCACTAGTTTAACAGCCAAACCATTACATCATTGTCTGTGTGAGTTTATTAATAAACTCTGTGCAAATAACGACGACCGTGGAGAATTTTGCAAGCCGAACTTCATGAAGCTAGTTTACCGTCGAAAGTCTGCACACACAACAAAGTAATCTTTACACTGAGAATGAAGATTTTTATTCAGAGACACTGAAGAACCTTTTCAGGAACTCAGGAACCATGAGGATTTTCATACGTCATACATCTTCATGAATTCTTCGGTGGTGATTTGAGGTTGACGATCTTAAAAACACGTAACGTGATGACCGATTTAGTGCCACGGTGACCAAAGACAGCCAGCGACACAGTTCTGGCAGTGGGAGAAACTTTTGATTCAAATCTCAGGACACGAGCACTGCTACGACGCTCTTCTAAAATCCACCAATAGGAGCACAGCATAGGATTACGCCAAACTCACGGGACAGCTACAAATACACTAACTGTGTTGCCAAAAGTATACGAAACACGTTAACGGACAAAAAAAACGTCCTTATTAGCTCCAGCTTTCTTTGAACAATGTTTGTGTTTATGCACATTTCTGGATCACACTGATTGATGACGTGAGCAGAATGTCGTAACTTGCTTTTAATCGCATTCTGTCAGGATCTTCAGAGGATCTTCATCATATAATCTGTCATGGAAAACACACATTATCACACAGTCTGTTATAGAATTCGGCCAAGTAGAAGTGGGCAATATGGCAAAAACAAAAAACAAAAAAAAAGATATAACTTTGCTGGAATCTTGCTAAGAAAGATCCAGTCCGTTCCTTTTTACAATGACGACAACCAAGCAAAAAAAAAAAAAAAAAAACACAAAAAAAAAAAACAAGCACTGAAATCTGATGATAATGATGATACAGTATAGAAAAGTATATCATTACCTTATTATGTCACAGTGCTGATATCATTTCATCATATCGCCCTGCCCTATTCTTCACTTCCTGTTTAGCCCTATACTGAACCGTGCGCCATCAGAAAAGGTAAAAAGCTAACGTCATATTCACACCACAAAGCATCGTGTAATTTATGTTGTACTGCTTGTGTAATTTATGGTGTTTATCAGTAGCAGAAGAGAAACCTGTTCAGAAACTGTGGAGTTCAGAGGTTCGAGGTTCTGGAGCCTTGAGGAAACCTGCCGTAGCTCCTACATACATTAGTTTGTTACAATAGCGAGTAAAATGGTTATTGCCAGTAGTGAGCACAGTTTGTTACAAATATCTGTACTTTATTAAAGTATTTCCATTTTTGTAGATGTTTACTTCACAACATTTCAAAGCAAAATATCCTACTTTCACTCCATTACTTTGTGTAAAAAGCCCATCGTCACTTATTACTCTGAAGTTGAAGAAAACTAGATAGGCTAAAATATCTAAAATTCGCTTTCAGATCGAAGCAAACCAATCACACTACAGCGCACCTTTGACCTGGCTGAGGAAGCCAGCTGTAAGCCATGCATACCGCACAGCCGGAGCTTCAGACAGCGGAAGAGTGTCCTGGGGTAGTGCAACACTTGACATGAGTTATGTCTGAAATATTGGAACTCGAGAATGACTTTTAATTTCAGATGCGTGCCGTGTCTCCCCTGAGGTACAGAGCATCTCTGTGTTCAAAAATTCACCATCTAATTTGAGGAAACAGTTTCTTCCATGTTTAATAAATACAAATATTTGCCAGTTTTTCTAAACTCCTACACTCTTGTTCTGGTCTGCAGTCAGACAGCTCTCTGGAAACTGATCGTTAAAATGCTAAAATAACTCTTTTAGTACTTTTAGTTTTGATACTTAAGTACAGATAAAACAGGTATTTTTGTACGTTAACTTTTAAATTTGTAGCATTTTACTAAATATATCTCTACTTTCACTCGAGTTCACAAGATTTCTTTCTTCTTTGTCCATCACTGGGAGTTACTTCTTCAGATCACAGTCTTGAAAAAGCGATCCCTCATTAATAGATGATTAATGGCTGTATCTTTCTAATGAGGTTGCTGCTGTCACTGAAATCGTAGCTCCGTGTTGTGCGTGTACATAAAGAATTGTGTTGTTTGTCACTTGCTAGTGCGAACAGAGGCTAGGGTAAGTGCTAATCAAGTCAGACAAACTGAAGCACCTTTACTGTGGCTGAGGAATTACACTGTTTTCCCATCACAATATTGAAATTATTTCTGAAATGATTTCAGCAGCCACGTAAGTAAATTGAGCTCCCCAGTGATGATCAATGTGACCTGCATGTCCGTGATGTCATCAGCGCTTAGTTCCACACCACCAGCATTCCATGCAGCATGGTTTGAGATTAAACCCCGACACCTTTTCGAAAGCTTCCGGCGTGTTTACTGTGAATAGTGACACGAAGAGGACAACAATCATCTCTACCCTAGTTTCCAAGCAAACTTTTTTTTTTTTTTTTGGGTTGCCCTCAATTAACGTCTCACTTCAGAGGATGAAATGTCGCTCAGGATAAATGAGACACAACTGTTTTTAACGCAGGACGCGTCAAACAAGGGGAAGGAAGTGAAAGGACTTTCATGGCTCCTTGCCAAAGCCGTGGACGAACAGTGAGACAGACGGAGAGAGACAACACGGGGCAAATGTCAGAGTAAAGGATAGCAGAAGACGGGACGAGGGATAAAATAACGGGAGGTGTGAGGGTTTTGGCCAGCGGGGACTGAAGGACGTTCTAAAAACAGCTGGCCAAAGATATGTCGTGTTCTCGCTCTGTCTGTATCTGTGTCAGTGCAAGCGGCAGCGTTCTGAAGTCCATAAGCACTGGAGGTCACTTTTAAAGCGCAGAAGAAACACAGGAAAATATCAGAATGACCAAAAGTCTGTCACTCGATCACAAGATTTGTGATTTACGCTTCTAATTTAAAGCTACAAGATTTAAGACTCAAGTTTGGGCCAAAAACAATTCACGCCCAACACTCATCCTTGCTAAATGGTTAACTAGCTTTATATATAATAAACATTTGTTTACATGTACATTACCAATGTATCAGCTAATTGAAAAATATTTTTATCATTCCAATTTGCTCAATAAAACTGGCTAGCTCAAAGCTAGCCTAAATAGGTTTATTTTATTGTATGCATATTTGGGCTAAACATAAACAGCTTGGGTATCCATCACTTTGAGAAATAAAGAACAGCCTTGCAAAATGGTGGATTCTGCCAAAGGCTGAGATACGATATTTTTGAATAAAATGTACCACTTGGGGAAAAAATCAAGGAAATGGTGTTTAAATTCTTCTTTAAGAAAATTGAATTTTCTCTCCTTTCCTCTCATTTCTGCTAGACAGTGAGTGTGATACTGAATAGATGTACAGTGTGGTGCACAGACACACACACACACACACACGCACACTAGAGTCACACTCTCACCCAGGTTGCTCAGACAGCACATGGTTCACAGGGGGTGCGTTCACACTCCTCAGTAGTGGTGGTGGTGGTGGTGGTGGTGGTGGTGGTGTGTGTGTGTGTGTGTGTGTGTGTGTGTGTGTGTGTGTGGGTTCACTGCGGCGTACGCTTTGTACTTCACTCTGCAGCGTGGCAGCACTCATTAACACACACACTGGTCAGCCATGCCAGCACACCGAGTAGACACTAATTTGATTTCGTTCACAGTGCCGGCACTTCTCGTGCTGCGTTACAATTTAACACACACTGCTCAACACACACTCACTACACATAGGCTATATGAGCTATATGTATGCCATTCTGTTGCCTGTGTGTAATATACAGAGGTGCCAAAATTTATGGGTTATGTGTAGAATTTACATTTTTGACCCGCCTGAATACTATACATTTCTAATTTATTCAGTTAAAGCAGCAGCCAGACCAACCTGATAGAAAAGCTGATTCACTGAAGGGGAAAGGACACGGGATGTGAAAGACACACTTACTTCCGGGAACAGTTACATTCACGACGAAATCTGACCTGAGACCTCATGAGCCTCTGTCTTGTAAGCCAATAGAAAACAAGTGGGCGGGACTGTGGTCTCTGGTTGGGAAAAGAAAATGGAGGCTGCTTATTAAAACTTGATACGATGTTTTCAGCTCATATTCCTTCAATATGAGCTGATTCTATCAATCAAGTCCAGTGTTGCAAAACAAATCAGCAGCACATTTGGCCCTTACTCATCAAACTTGCGTAAAAATAAGTGCCGTTTTGAGCACACTAAATGACGTAAAATGAAGGATACATGATGGATAATTCATGAACCTGTGGTATGACACCACAGTAATGAGAGATGATTTGAGAACTGAGCCTCTGCTATGACGATACAAGCTCCCACCCACTCGTATGCATATGACACGCCCCAATTTACCCTCCATTTGCATTTGACTGTTGGTCGTAACTCATAATTCCTGACATCCAACCAGGAAAAACCAAAGAAAACGCATCAACTTGGAATTCCTACTCAGGAACTCAAGATGGTCTCCTCAACTCTGAGCTCCTCTAAGTTCAGCAGGTGACATCAAATCAACACGGCTGCTCATAGCATCAGCAGTAAACAAAGTAGCACTTCCTAACAGAATTCAGAGATGATACATGCCCTAATTTATGCAATAAAAGGAAAGCAATTCTATGATCGGCCATTACAAGCAAGGCACGCCCAAGCCAATTCATTCCAAGATGGTTGCCTTTGAGAAGTGTCAGTCTTATTCCTCTAAAGATCATTGAACCTACCTGCACACATTTTAATTTGTTACGAAGGTCAAAATTCTAATATTTTACACTTTTTTTTATTAATGGAATCTATGTATATAATAATTAAGTCAGCATTGCCACCCTACATATGACAACAATGCTGCAATAATCATTCCAGAAGTGATACTAAAATTAGTCACATGATATTGGTTTATTCCTGGAGGCACCATCCTGATATTAATGTGTATTTTCTAACATCAATATTTACACATCTCATGCAACTGTGGTGAATTTCCGAAGGCAGAATAATGATGTGAGTGTGTGCTCACTATTGATGCAGAGAGTTTGCTCAGGTATTCCCCTTACTGTCCTGTGGTGTGTGTGTGTACTACACAGAGCTACTACTAACCAAACCCTCTGCACAGAAAGGACCATGAGTAGTAACTGTGCTTTAGTGTGATATATAACACTGGCTCAGTGTTATATAAAGACCAGTGTGGGGGAATATCACTGTGCGAAAAGCTTCCAAAACTTCCATTCCAAATATTTTGCCAGAAAACTGTTACAGAACTCTGTATTCCCAGGTCTTTACATTCCCAGTGATATATGCTCCAACCATCCTATGTTCCCAGGCTTTATGTTCCAAGATCGCTGTAATACCAAGGTCCCGTATACTCAGGACCCACTGTTTTTTGAGGCCCAATGTCTCAAATATTACAATGTTCTCAAAACCCTCCATTCCTATGGATTTATGTTTCCAAGCCTCCATGTTCCTTGGGCTTTTCATTTCCATTGACCTGTTTGCCTTATGTTCTAAAGGGCCTATGTTTCAGGACTTATATTCCCAGGACTGTATGTTCCAAGGCCCTATACTCCCAGGCCCCTAGGTTTCAAGACTCTATATTCCCAGTTCCCTATGTTCCAAGGCTCTATATCCCAAGACGCTATGTTTCAAGGCTCCCTCTATATATAAACCCTATGTTCCAAGGCTCTATATTCCCAGGCCCCTATATACCAATGCTCTATACTCCCAGGTCCCTATGTTCCAAGGCTCTCTCTATACATTTAGACCCTATGTTCCAAGGCTGTATATTCTCAGAATCCTACAATATGTTCCAAGGCTGTATATTCTCAGCACCCTTTGCTCCAAGGCTATGTGTTCTCAGAAACCTATGTTCCAAGGCTCTATACTCCCATGGCCCCTTTCTTACAAGGCTCTATTTTCCAAGGCTCACATTTTGTTCGCATATCCCAGCTTGTTAGGAATTTGGGGTCAGAGCGCAGAGTCAGCCATAATATGGCATCCCTGGGCCCTATGTTACAAGGATCTATATTCCCAGAGCCCTTTTTCCCAGGGCCCTGTTTTCTCACGGCCCTATGTTCCCAGGCCTATATAAAGTATTTCAGGCACCCTATTTCCGAGACCCTATGTTTCCAGGCCCATATATTCCAAGCACATCCTATTCCCAGAGCCCCATTTTTCCAACCTACTCCCAGGGCCTATGTTTCCAAGCCTGTATATTCCAGACATCATATTGACCTTTACCGGATAATGGAATTATATTACACTACTCTCAATTCCCATATCTCTATTAGAACAGCACATGTACTTCCTATGTGATTTATGGGATGCATTGGCTTTCCGATTGTTTTTCTCCTTTTCTTTTCGCCATGTTCTGATCCATCTAAAGTCATTTGAGGACAAAAAGCCATGAAAGACTTACGGAAAAACAATGTGGACCTTCTCAGAACTGCTGGCACTTCTCAGCTGTTTAAACGTGATTGTTTAGATAGCTAATAATATGTAACGCAATCGTCTCAAAAATGCAAAAATGAAGACACGTTTACCTGCTACAGCACCACATTTTAGTGAAAAGAAATTTTACGTATTAAATTCTGCTTAAAAGTCACTGACATTAGCTTGTGCTTGCCTACCGTTACTTGCAGAACTGATAGCTAAGTTAGCTAGCCATTTTTCTGCAAACATTAGCTAGTAACGTAAGTAGTGAAACACGTTGTATTACATCACAACACATCTACATCATATAACATTCGAAAGTCATCCAAATATCGAGATGTGCACTGTATTGTAAGTACACACCCTTTGTGTGTGTTTGTGTGTTTGTTTGAGAAATCAAGATGAATGAGTTGTTAGTCTTTGTGAGCTCGGAAATGACTCTATGGATGGATATATAGAGCGTGAGTGAGAGAGAGAGAGAGAGAGAGAGAGAGAGAGAGAGATAGGTGGAGAGAGGGAGGGGTGGAGGAGGATGAATGCATCCTGTATTCAGTGTAGTGCCTCTCTGCAGCTCTTTTTCTGATCCCCAATGTAGAAAAAAAGCCAATGGTTGCAGTCTGGATGCGTCAAACCACCTCCCTCTCTTTCTCTCTCTCTCTCTCTTCCTCATCCTCTCTCTTTCACCCCCACACTGTCTCCCCCAGTCTTCCTTGCTTTCGATGATTAGCAATTCACTGAGTGTCCACGTCATTTCTTGTCCTGCAGCAGCTAGAAAGAGAGAGAAAGAGTGAGCAAAGGAGGAGAAGAAAGAAGAGGGGCCATGGTGGGCCAGCACGGCTTGTTATTCTGTCGCTTCTGTGTTTCACTGCGCTTTCATCCCACGTTCACTATATGCCGGATTCTATCATGCCAAGCTCCTTTGAGGTTTCTTTACCATCATGCATCTCCTTTTTTTATCCTTCTCGCCCGCTCTCTCTGTCTGCTTTTCTGCAGACTTAATAGGCTGCTGCTGTTTTAGGTGTTAATTCATTCTCACACCATCTTCCTCACCCTCTTCTCTTTCTCTTCCTCCGTGTTCCTGTTGCTTGCACCTCCTCAAGCCGCTGCTCCCTTTAACGCACCAACAGGCGTATGGTGAGATAAGCCCAACAGCGCTGTGGTTTAGTATCTTCCACGGCGCTACAGGGAGCTCGGCTCTGTACCGTAGCACTGATTAAATCTCTGTTGCATGTCTCTGAGAGAAAGTGGTATAAAGGCAAGATGGCCATCTCGCCATTAAGTTGCTAGTTTATGCTCTGTGCTGTACAGGCTTCTAAATCACTCTATGGAAACATGGGCAGTCTACAAGATTTTGAAGCCCCATATTAACATTTTCGGATAAACCTCAAGAAACCGCTTCAACAGGTTTACTGTTTCCGCTGAGATTTGTTGGTGGTGTCCTTAATGAATATAGCGAACTGATGTTAAATGCATAGTTGTCTAATGTTAGCTTGTCTAAATTAAACATACACTGATAGATTCTATTTCCCATTCTCCTTTTACTTTGACAGAAAGCAGGAAAATCGAGAGGAGCTGAGAGATTGCTAAATGTAAGATGGTTGCAAAGGGGCGGGGCTTTCAGGACTGTCAGTTAACATCGGAGAGTTCAAGAAAACACCTACGCAGCTGTCAATCATTCCAGATTCATGTCAATTGGCTAATCTGCCGTTTATATTAGGGAAATAAGAAGACTGCATTTTTGAGTGATAATTCATGGCAGCTTGCTCTGACATGAAAACACGTAAAGGTCTGTATTCATGTTACAGCATGTTTGCCGTACACCTCTGGGGTTGGGGGTTCAAATCCCGACTCCACCCTGTGTGCACGGAGATTGCATGCTCTTCCCTCGCTCTGGGGGTTTCCTCCACGTACTCCAAAGGCATGCGTTGTAGGTTGACTGGGATTTCCAAATTGTCTGTAGTGTGTGAATGGGAGTGTGACTGTGCCCTAACGCACATTTAGCCTCCTGACGTCAAAGCACGATTTGACTTAGCATGGTTGAAGTTAACATTTCTCCGTGCTGTGGTCACTCTGAAGGCCCCTGGGGGGAAGGGGGGGGGGGGGGGGGGGTAGGGGTGTGGGGGGGGGTGTGGTGTGGGGGTTTGGGGTGGTGGGGGGGTTGGTTTGTTTTATTTTGGT
>CM074928.1:2189600-2200688 GCA_037576815.1 Pangasius larnaudii | reverse complement strand
CCCCCCCCCCCCCCCCCCCCCCCCCCCCCCCCCCCCCCCCCCCCCCCCCCCCCCCCCCCCCCCCCCCCCCCCCAGGCGTGTGTGTGTGTGTGTGTGTGTGAAATCTGCTTAATTCAGCTGATTAATTGCTTTAATTAGGCTCACGCAGGGGTGCAGGGAGCGCAGTGTGACGCTGTACCATCTGAAGGAGCAGTGCAGTGTGTGTACATGGCTAGTCAGAAGTCGAAAAGCCCCAAAGCCATGAAGCAGGAACACACACACACACACACACACACACACACGCACACACACACTGCCAGCTGGTGTATCTGGTTATGATTGTACACGTTTCACACTGTATATTGACATGTACTTTGAAGTAAATATGCTCACTATTCCAACCAAATAACCACTATGTGTGTAAAAGTGTGTAGAGTGTGTAGAATGTGTGTACAGGGTCTGTACATTGTATGTGTACATTGTGTGTATAGTGTGTGTAATGTGTGTGTACATTGTGTGTATACAGTATGTGTGTAGTGTGTGTACAGTATGTGTGTAGCTTGTGTACAGTGTGTGTAGAGTGTGTATACAGTATGTGTGTACAGTGTGTACAGTGTGCACAGTGTGTGTGTAGAGTGTGTGTACAGTATGTGTGTACAGTGTGTATGGAGCATGTACAGTATGTGTGTAGAGTGTGTGTACAGTATGCATGTACCATGTGTACAGTGTTTACAGTGTGTGTAGAGTGTGTGTACAGTATGTGTGTAGAGTGTGTGTAAAGTGTGTGTGTAGAGTATGTATAGTGTGTGTAGATTGTGTACAGTATGTGTGTACAGTGTGTATGGAGTGTGTGTACAGTATGTGTGTAGAGCGTGTGTGTAGAGTATGTATAGTGTGTGTAGATTGTGTACAGTATGTGTGTACAGTGTGTATGGAGTGTGTACAGTATGTGTGTACAGTGTGTAGAGTGTGTAGTGTGTGTACAGTATGTGTGCACAGTATGTGTATACAGTGTGTAGAGTGTGTGTACAGTATGTGTGTAGAGCGTGTGTAGAGTATGTATAGTGTGTGTAGATTGTGTACAGTATGTGTGTACAGTGTGTATGGAGTGTGTAAAGTATGTGTACAGTATGTGTGTACAGTGTGTATGGAGTGTGTAAAGTATGTGTACAGTATGTGTGTACAGTGTGTAGAGTGTGTACAGTATGTGTGCACAGTATGTGTATACAGTGTGTAGAGTGTGTGTAGAATGTGTGTACAGTATGTGTGTAGAGCGTGTGTAGAGTGTGTGTAAAGTGTGTGTGTAGAGTATGTATAGTGTGTGTAGATTGTGTACAGTATGTGTGTACAGTGTGTATGGAGTGTGTAAAGTATATGTACAGTATGTGTGTACAGTATGTGTGCACAGTATGTGTATACAGTGTGTAGAGTGTGTGTACAGTGTGTGTGTACAGTGTGTGTGTGTGTGTGTGTGTTTGTGTGTATACAGTGGCCTGACAGCCCCAGCCATGGTCCATATGGTCATGTTTATCGCTTGCTCTCGCAGCAAATGGTGCTGTTGGCTAAACACACTCGCGCAGCCACCGGCGGCTTCCACTAGGAAGTCTCAACATTCCCGACCTCGATATGGAAAAAATTCCCAACCACAACGCCAACGTGAGGTATGTTTAATTTATTCCTTCCTCAACTCATTATGATCTAAATGCCTTATTTATTTATATTTATTAATATCATAGTTTATTCTTGCCAGTGGATTGCTGAATTTCTTAGGATTTTTAGTATCAGAACATCTACGCTATACTGTTATTTACGCAAATGAGGCATAATCATCTGATTAAACATGCATAAATTCGCAAACCAAAAATCTAGTCTCTGGTTGATGTTCAGAATTAAAATGAAATTCGCTGTGAACACACTCTTCAGTGAGACACTTTAGCAGACCTCTTATTTATTTATTTACTGTTTCATCAAGAAAATACCATACGCTGTTATGCATTTTTGAAATGTAATATCGTTCTAATTAGTGATAGAAACATGTAAAAGTTGAGGAATTCAGCTCACCTACATGTGGAGAATATTGAACTAAAAACGATTTTGTGAATCATTCTATGAAGTGAAGTCCTAAAAACGATAACGTATCAGAACGAGGGCATTAATTAATATTAATTAATATAAACCTGTGATTTGCAGCTGCGCTGGTGTCCGAGCTGCTGTTCTAGAAAATGAATCAACACCCTCTGACCAATCAGAGTCCAGGATTCAGTGGCGCTGTGGGGGTGAATTTATGCTGTCGTCTTTTTTTAATGTCATTTTCTTTCTCCGTTAATAAATACCGTCTGAGATAAGTAAAAAAGTTGAAAAGCTGATGGTTTAATCAGCTTTGTGTTCCTGCAGTATGAGGTGTGGAGCTGCAGCCCTTCATGCCGTGGGAGTCTGGTGTGTTTTAATGTTGCAGTTGTGATGTGTGAAGTCATGGGTGGCAAATCTGCGGGTTTTCTTTCCCTCTCTAATACGTCTCTAGTTTCCGTCTCGCTCCGCTGTATTTCTGACGTTCATTTCATTAAAGGTTGCCTGCTAGACTACTGGGAGTAAGCGGGAAAAGCCATGCGGGCATGAAAAGATGTAATTTGGTGGATTTACTTGGGACACTTGAGATATGAGTGTGGCCATTTTGTTTGAGTGGTGAGAGAAGCTGGGCAGGTTGGAGCGCCAGCTGCGTGGTCTGTAGGTGAACGTGTTTAATAACGTTGATTAAAAAAAAAAAATCTCGGTTCACTACAAAGAAGCGTTTTTATTTCAAAAATGTTATTTCTTTACTAATATGGATTCAAACTGTGGAAGTCAAAACCACTTTGCATTAAGTAGTGAATTAAATAGCAGGTGACCGCATATCGTTATATATATATATATGTATGTATGTATGTATGTATAAATAGATAGATAGATAGATATATGTGTGTGTGTGTGTGTGTGTGTGTGTGTGTGTGTGTGTGTGTGTGTGTGTATGTATGTAAAAAAAAAGGTTACAGTCAGGCCAGGTAACATTTTTTGACGTCATGCTAGATTATCGATATAGATCTAATCTAAAAAAATATTAATATAAAGATTTTAAAAAATCAAAAATTAAATAAATATAAAGTAAAAAAATATATAATAATAAAACATAGGATCATGTTATACATTTTCTCCGACCAAAATAAAATAAAAAAATAAATTAAAATGAGAATAAAAGAGAATATGAGAATAATGAGAATAATGAGAATATATATATATATATCTTCTTTTATTCTCATTTTATTTTATTTTATGCTCTAGTAATAAACTTTGATTTGTTTTTTTATGCTTCTTTATTGCTGAACGATCATTTCATTTGCTCAACTATATCTATACCCGTAACTATAATATTTCAC
This sequence comes from Pangasius larnaudii, assembly GCA_037576815.1. Lineage (NCBI taxonomy): Eukaryota > Metazoa > Chordata > Actinopteri > Siluriformes > Pangasiidae > Pangasius > Pangasius larnaudii. Next base: position 2,197,299 of record CM074928.1, on the reverse strand, counting down.
TTGATCTAAACTTAAACCTGCTTTAATATATTTTAGTCTGAGAAAATGTATAACGTGATCGATCACAGAGTTCAAAGAGTTCGAAGGCATATCAGATGAGAACCACATCCTGTGAAACAATATGATATTGCTATTAATACAGACTTGCACTGGATACCTAGAGCACAGAGCAGATTTCAGGAGTGTGTGAAATTTGCTGTCTAACAGACACTGACTCAGTTAGTGTGCTCCTGTGTACATTACGTCTTATTGTCTCTACTGTAATAAACACCTTATTGTTGACATACTAAAATGGTGGAAACATCTTATTTTGTTGTAGCTTGCTCAACATTCTCAGGGTCCAGACACAAGGTATCAGATAAATTATTAGTATTTGTACCACAGCGCCACTGAATCCTGGACTCTGATTGGTCAGAAGGTGTTGATTCACTTTCTAGAGCAGCAGCTCTGACAGTAGTGCAGCTGCACATCACAGGTTTATATTAATGCCCTCGTTCTAATATGATTGTTGAGAAGGATTGTTTATAGCTGCCGTAACGTAAGTGAAAACGGGAACTAGCTTTTTTCGCAGACGTTCCACAACGTTAAATGTAACAATAAACTGATAAATACGTATGTGTCTTTCTTTAATAAACTAAATTGTTACCATTGGTAAATAGCTGTAGTGTAAGAGGAATAAAACATTTCAGGGCGCGCTGTTCTAGGAAGAATAATCCACTTTACGGTGTTAACTGTACTTCCGCTTCATCACACACACCGCCCCCTTTAACAGCACAACGTGGGGTGTATTGTTCCTTATTCCTCGCATAACACAGTGATCTATGTGTATATGCACAAGTATATACACATATACTGTATGTATTTCCTGATAAGACACACACATGCCAAACTGCTATCGCGCCGTGGTCATGGAAGCTAAGAGGACAGCTCGTACACGGACGCTCTTGGCTGGCGCGTACAGTGCAGGGGTGAGTCGGGGAATCGGATGGGTCCCGTCTCGGCTCGGTAGTGATGCATTGTGTTTGGGTTCCTCTTTGACACCGAGCTAATGCGCTGTAATGGATTGCAAATGAACTGCGCCAAGGACACCAGCGATTCATCACGGCGCCCAGATGCTGCAGATTCCACCTCCGTCGGCGGGGAAAAGGAGCGAAGCCACTGGATGTGGCCTTAATCAGTATTTATGGCGGGATCTCTGGCAAAAAACAGCCGTCGGACTCGGGGAGAGTTAGAAGAACGAGTTCCTTTAAATGCTATCAGAAAATTGGCCTAATGTTAACGGCGCGGCGCTACGGCCCGGCTGAGATCAATTCTTTATAATTGCTCTCGCTCGCTGTAATGACTTCACATCAATTTTAGCACTTAGTGGCCGGGTGTGTACGGGGGAAGGGTTTCAGAAATGACCACAGATCTAATTTTGCAGCCACGTTATGGAGTGCTTCGGAGTACGGCAATGAAATCAAGGGTTTCAGTCTCCGGCGTACGGCAGTGTAAACGACACGTGCAACTGAGTTGCCTTCGATTTCATGCGCATAAATCAATGCATTAAAAATGGTTGTGTTTCATTTCGAACAAATTGGCTTGTTACAATAAAAGCCCTTTGCATAATGGCCTCGTTTCCTGAAAAGCTGCTGCTGTATAAATGTAGCTTTATTAAAAAAAGACTTGGGTGTGATACATTTCCATCATGGCAAAGAAATAGAACAGACAGATTTTATTTAATATCGTTCCGTCTCTTATCATTGTTCTGTCTCAGTGAATTTCCACAGTGAACATCCAAAGACGACGGCGCAGAACTGAAATGACTGAACGCGACGCTACAAGAAACGCGCCGTAGTTTCCCATCAACTTCCCATATTTTTGGTATTAAACTGAAGAAGGGTCCCGTCTCCTGGTCAGTCCAATAAATCCTGTCGCATGGCGCTAAATTTATGTATAAATTTGAATACAGGCGAATGAATCTTAATATTATGCTACATTTTTGAAAGCTTTTAAGGGTGCTTTCACTCCTAGTACTTCAAATTAGAGTTAAATTAATACTTGGGGTTAGTTTGTGCACATAATTAATGTGTAGAGCTGAAAGCATCCTCATTCCCATCCCTGTTCAGAAATATAGATATGGAAAGTTAAACAAATCTTTACCAAGTGTGTGTTGAAATCCCGATAATCACCCAAGCATGGATAATACGGAGTCTGCTAAATAAACGATTAGATAATTCTATAAATAAGGTCTAAATCTAAATTTTTTGGTCTAAATCTCCAAAACGCATCGCATTTCTGCAGCTCAACATCTCTGACCTTTGGCTCAGTTAAGCAGCTCATATCTACAGAAAAATGCGGCAACTCAAAACACATGGCATGTTTGATTCTTCTTCCTGCAGGTGAGTCGATCCAGAGTCGAATCACTCAGACGCTTTCGCTCCCGAGTGAGATTGCTGCGTCCTCGCCTGCCTAAAGAACCACAGTGGGGTGGAGGACACACATTAACAGAGTACACAGTGTGTATGTGAAAGCACCGAGTACCTGCATCACACCAGTATGCCTTCTGGTTTAAACACTGCTCCGTAAGCTGAACCTGGTGTTCGGTTCATTTCAATTTTATGTGTGTAGCGATTTTAACGACGCTGTCGCAAATCGTCTTTACAGAAATAACGATATAGAATGAGATCCTTAGTGGGAAAAAAACCCCCCTGCAACTACATGAGGAAGAAACATTGAGAGGAATCAGACTCAAAAAGAGCGTTCCAGGTGAAAAGGTGTAAAGAGTAAAGACAAACAGTACTGAGTGTGTTGTATTGTGAGTTTCTAAGAGTCCTGAGATGCGCAAAAGGACAGGCGTTATGATTACAGCAGCACTTATTAGGTATGAATCTCCGGTATGCGGGTGAGAACTGGGTAAAAAGCTCATCTGGAGAGTTTTATTTGAGCTGAGGAAATAACGGAACGGTCCACGATGATGGTGTTTGAGAGCGGGCATTAGTATACTTGCGTGTTTCATAAGTGTCGGTACAGTCTGCATCTGGGATGTAAAACGCTGCATGCTGATGAGGACAGATGACTGGAGCGATGATGAACACCAGCGCAGCAATCCCGCCCCCATCCAATTTACGACTCCTCAGCACTCACATCTTATGCAGTTCTCTCCAGGTCGAGAGAAAGTGTTTTTTATATATATAGGTATATATATATATATTCAAGAGGCAGGTGTTGTAATCTAGTATGACATCAAAAAAGAAGTTACCTGGCCTATCTGTAACCTCAATCTTGCTGGGTAAGATCAGCCGCCTTTCGATCAGCCGCCTTTTTCGATCAGTCGCTTTTGTCACCGAAAAGGCACAATCCGCCTCGCTCCTCGCGGCCTAAAGCGGTGATTGCGTATGCAAATGAGCTGCTTTGGCGGCGCTGCTATTTTAAACAGCCATCATTGTTAGCAGGATCGCCGGCAGACAGGAAACGAATTACAAGTGCAATTTATTTTCTGTGCTCGAGCAAATGAGCCGGTCTTAATGGTGCTCAAAGTAAATCAGACAGATTGTGTTAATAAAGTACCGATCCAATTCAGGCTCGCTTTCATTCGGGGCAAAGGCGTGCAGCGAAAGAAAACGAAGCAAAGGTGTGTATGTCTGTCTGAGAGAGGGATGATGATGAGCAGGTCTTTCATTTCTTCATGCAGATGTGCTGGATTAAGTGAGAGCAAGCGCGAAACACACACACACACACACACACACACACACACACACACACACCTGGCATTCACCAGGGAGAGAGATGAGATGAGATGAGACGAGACGAGATGAGGAACAGAGTTATACTTTCCTCTGATCAGTGGCTATCAAATCCAACCCAGTTCCAGCGCTGAAGCAGAAATGAGGATGACTCAAACACCGTTCCACTAGGGCCCTGTCCCAATCCGCTATTAATCACTCTCTCGGGACACTCATCACCCTCACTCGTGTGAAGGCAAGAGAAAAATACTGTCCTTTTAGCCAAAAAAAAAAAAAAAAACCTCCTGCTTTAATTGTTCATGTTCTGATGTTTACCTGCACATAATATTTTTTCTCTTTTCTCTCTTGTTTATCTATTTATTTGTCTCTTTCTATTCCTTTACTTTCCTTCTCTTTTTTCTCTCCTTCCCTTAGGAATGGCTTTAATAGTCAATAACAATGTAACCTTATATATTGCTGATAGAGTCCATGTTGCTCTCTGAAGAGGGATGTGGTGGCGGGTTTGTCAAAAATAAAAGTTTTACATTAATACTTTTTTTTAATTTTTTTAATTTTTTTTTAAAAATATTTTAAAAATTCCTGCTATTCCTGTAACTGGGTCAGGAATGATGTGAAACTGAGACCAAATATTTATTAAGTAATTACACTTTTTAAAAAAAAGGACTCATTAAATAAAAAAAGGCTGTACACAATGTGCCCTTTAGCCCAAACACACTGAATCAACCAATTTGTATTTGTGTCTGATGTTTGAAAGTGAACTTAAGGTGGGTTTCTAATTATCTGCACTTACTTTTTTTTTCTCTCTCCTACTACATTTATAACTTTACTTACTACATTTCAAAAGAAAAATCTCGTACACTTACACTTTGCATACATCTCGGCAGTTAGCTATTAGCACTCGGCTAGTTTGTATCGTCATGCTAGCTAACGTTCATAAAGCTGTTAGCTAAAGTTTTCCTACATTCCTAGGTTCCAGTTGCTAATTTATCAACAGTCACTAAAATCAGTGTTTGAAGGCGGATGTTCTTTCTTTCGTCAATCTTTCTTGCACTTTTACTTTCTTACTTTCATACTTTAAGTAATTTTAAGAGTTTGGACTTTTCTACTTGAGTGAGGAATTTGAAGCTGGATTTCCACTTTTACCAGAGAATTTATTTAAATGAGTAATTGCCCTTTGACTTGAGTAAATTATTTTATCTCCCCCAAAATCCGTTCAAGTGCAAATATTTGCCTCAAACCACATCCAGTTCTTCAGCGACGTCTTCAGTGAAACTGCCGTGCTTCAGGACACAGTGTGACTTACCATCATTTATGAACATGAACTGAATTTCACCGTGTAGCTGAAAGGAAGACAGTGATGTAGATGATAATATAGTCCCACTTCCAGCTTATATCTTGTAAATACAGACACTTGTTGCTATTTAACTGAAAACTGAGAACATGTAGCTTAACAGTCATGGTTTAGAGTGAGAAGGACTTCGTCTTCTTACTTGTTACCAATATTATCTCCAGCAGAAAGCTAACCCTAGGCAACTGTTCATTTTCCACGTATTGTATGACACATAAGCTGCGACATGCAACACTGAAACTGAGATTTTCTTAATTTTATGCACATAAGGTATGATGCAGTAATCGAACAATTCCTGGGACCAGTCCTCTGGCGCATGTGGTCCGACGTGTCTACGGTTCTCCACTCACAACTTTAATTCCTTCCTGCAATCGGTTCCGTAAAACCGTGATTTCAACTTATCCTGTCATATACAACCTCTTGTTAAACGTATATATAGATACATTACAAAGACAAATAAAGCTTGGAAGGAAGTAGCAGAGGTCACTGGTGTATCTAGTGAGTGTATGTAGCTAGTACAGTTCGCTTGCTGAAAACGAAGCTAGTAAGATGCTGAGCATGTAACGTGTCAATCAAACTACCAATTTTGACTCTGATTAGTGCGTTATTTATTATTTACTTGTGTTTAAGTGTTGTGTTTAACTGTAGGCTATACATTTTGGCTACTACTGTTTTATCAGAACTACCAAAAAAAACGCTGGACAGGCCACGCCCACAAGCGTACAAGCGACACGAGCGACTTGGGACTCGTCAGTGTGAATGTAGGGTAAAGACGCAGTCTACAGATGGAGACTGGAGAAAATGGTGCACCCTACTGAGTTTAATTCAAACCATTCCTTTAATGCATTTGAAACTATCACAGAGGAAATGAATTAATTTTTGGAGAAAAGTCTATTTAGTCAAATATCCACTCATCCGAAGCACTTCATCAGTTACACTATTAATAACAGGTGATTATTAAGATGAATACAGCAATTACAGCTGTTATCCCTGCTCATACTAATAACGGTTCCATTAGCCGTTAGCATTTTTGGAATGCACGCTTTTACAAAAAAAAAAAAAAAAGAGGTGAAAGTAAGTAGAAAATCGATCATAAAAAGGTCTAGTTACCTTGACGTGTATTTACAAAACAATTAAAAATGACTTGAATGACTAAAAGCCTTCCTAGGCAATATACCTAGATGGTACATTGGATTTCATTGAGATTTGTGCTCTTTTTTTCTTTGCTGATGTCGTCGCTTTGCGCTCTGTTTACTTGGTATCAACGACTGAGTCACATAATTACATGGCTGTAGATGGTGTACATGGAGGACCAGAGACCAATAAAACAGTAACGATCGTTTGGTATTAAGAGCAAATGAACAAAATCCGTCTCCTCACTGTGACAACACTGGTGACTGAGTGATGCAATATCGCTAAGTCATTCTCCTCTTGCTCTTTATGTTCGCCTCACAGAGTGTTATGGCTGCGCTAAAGGCCATGAAGATGCTGTTGGTGGATATAGAGTGCTTTTTCCTCACTTGGTCACTGTAATGTAGTGCATTATGGGTAAGTCAGTTATCACTGTGCCTCTTTATGCCTTACTACAACTCTGTTCTGAGTCAAGAGGCGATTTAGCATCCTAATCCAATCTGGATGAAGGCCTGTGCCAGAGAGCACTGCCTTTACAAATCTTCCCAAATCTGACCCCGTGATTATGTGATGAGGCCTGCATTTGCTGGTTAATGTGATAAAGGAAGCATGCACTGCTCTGGACTGGGCTGCGTTGGGCTTTGCTCCGTTGAACTGTGTATATTTTCTGTATGAACTGTGTTTGGCTTTTTCTGTGTTTGCCTTTGCTGTGTTTGAGTTTGAGCTCTGTTGGGTTTTACTGTAGTTTAACTTTGCAGCATTTGGCTTGGCTGTACTGTGCTTTGTTTTGCTGTGTTTGGCTTTTTTGAATTTGCTTTTGCTGTGCTGAGATTTGCTGTGTTTGACTTTTCAGTATTTGACTTTACTGTGTTTTGTTTTGCTGCATTTAACTTTACTGTGTTTGGCTTTACTGTGTTTGGCGATACTGTGTTTACTGTGTTTGGCTATACTGTGTTTGGCTTTACTGTGTTTAACTTTACTGTGTTTGGCTTTACAGTGTTTACTGTGTTTAACTTTACTGTGACTTTGCTGTGTTTGGCTTTACAGTGTTTACTGTGTTTAACTTTACTGTGACTTTACTGTGTTTGGCTTTACTGTGTTTGACTTTACCATGTTTAGCTTTCCTGTGTTTGACTTTACTGTGTTTGGCTTTACAGTGTTTACTGTGTTTGACTTTACTTTGTTTGGCTTTACAGTGGTTACTGTGTTTGACTTTACTGTGTTTGACTTTACCGTGTTTAGCTTTACTGTGTTTGGCTTTACTGTGTTTAACTTTACAGTGTTTACTGTGTTTAACTTTACTGTGTTTGGCTTTACTGTGTTTGACTTTACCGTGTTTAGCTTTACTGTGTTTGGCTTTACTGTGTTTAACTTTACTGTGTTTGGCTTTACAGTGTTTACTGTGTTTAACTTTACTGTGTTTAACTTTACTGTGTTTGGCTTTACTGTGTTTGACTTTACCGTGTTTAGCTTTACTGTGTTTGGCTTTACTGTG
>CM074928.1:2171175-2189590 GCA_037576815.1 Pangasius larnaudii | reverse complement strand
TGTTTAACTTTACTGTGTTTGGCTTTACTGTGTTTGACTTTACCGTGTTTAGCTTTACTGTGTTTGGCTTTACTGTGCAAGTCTACAATTCTTTGAGTTTCACTGTGTTTGGCTTTTCTGTGCTTTGGGGTGTTGCACTTTGTATGGTTTGGCTTTGCTGTGTTTGGCTTTTCTGTGTTAGTCTTTACTGTTTTTGACTTTTCTGTTTAACTTTATTGGGTTTGGATTTACTGTTTGACTTTTCTGTGCTTGGCTTGAGAGTGTTGCACTTTGTATGGTTTGGCTTTGCTGTGTTCGGCTTTTCTGTGTTTAGCATTGCTGTGTTTGCCTTTGCTGTGTTGGGCTTTGCTGTGTTTTGTTTTGCTTTGCTCTGTTGAACTGTGCAGGTCTGTTTGTTGGACTGATGTTTTGTATCTAATGTGTTCAGCCTTGCCGTGTTGGGCTACACTGTGTTCAGCTATGTTTGTTGTGACCCTTGTTATAGCAACAGTGTCGTAATAGCAAATAATGTTAAATGTGGAGTCGGGACATTAGCTGGAGAAACACCAATGTACTAATCCTTATCTAATCAGTCTGTGTGCATGATCCTCCACCGCCAAGCAGCATATGGGCACGATTATTCATCTGCAACACACACACACACACACACACACACACACACACACACACACACACACACACACACGCACACAAACAAACATACACAGACATCCAAGCACATGCACTTTGCAGCTCTTCTAAAAAGGTTCGTTTTGGAGGCAGAGGATTTAGATTCCTACTTTATTTATCTAACAAAACTACATTCGTTATTGTCGCACATTACAAACTGTTGTTTAGTTTGCACTCAACATACATGTGTGTAGGTTAACACACAACACACATATGAGTGAATTTGAAAATGAAGTGCCTTCAGTGGAAGTGTACAAGCATTATTAGCTAAGCGTGCATATGCTATCCTGCTACTAAAAAGGTGTGTGAGTTTAAACCTACTGGGTGGGAAACAATGCACAATTAGTCAGAGATTAGCATTTTCACACCTCAATTCACAGTTACGTACTGCAACTGCCGACATATGGATGCACACGGCACTGAAAATCTGCTCGATTGTGAACAGTGCGGTGTGTGAGAGTGTGACTTGCTTGGCTTGCAGCGTTGGTGGATAAATAGGGGATAAATAGGGAACTTGTCCAGAGGAGAAAAGGAAATTAGGTGTATAAGTGTGCCACTTTCTCAGCTTTAGCCTCACATCTCCATTGTGAGAATAATGAAGATTAATAAAGCAGATTAGCTGCAGTCACTACACCTGCATCCAAATCGCTCAGATGAGCCACAGACCGGAAACGACACATCTATCATGCCAGTTTGGGTGTGTATGAAAGTGTGTGTGTGTGTGTGTGTGTGTGTGTGTGTGTGTGTGTGTGTGTGTGTGTGTGCGCTTGCTGCTGTTGTGTAGAGGTATATTAATCTTATGTTACACCCATTTAGATAACGCAATCACAGAAAAATGGCCTCATCTTTACTCATGTTCAAATGAAACTTACAGTTCGCAAAGAAACGTTTAGCAAAATATTTTCGAATAGCATAATATTTTAATATTTTCCATATTATTTAATGGAATTGATTAATTTATTGACATATGGTGAGTGAATATTTGGCCTAGTTGTATGGTTAAACTATGACCTGAGTGCAAAATCACTAATATGGATGTTCCTCCTTCTAAAAGATTTGACTCAAAAGACTTGTTGAGAGGTGATGTTGAGAAAATGGCTGATGAATAGAATCCCAGAAAAAAATGGCAAATCTTTCAACACGAATCACTGCTGTATCAGAAATGTCTATACATTAGATACAGAAAAGAAGTAAAAGCTTTTCAAAAACATGATTCAATATTTCGGAGATTTCTGAATGGCAAAACTTCTAAAGCATTCAAAATTCCTAAAACTATTTGTATTGCATTATGAAGTATTAAAGTATGATGTTTTATCTGTTTGTGAAATAAGTTAGTTCCTGTTTTCACTTATGCTATGGCAGCTATAAACAGTCGTTCCCTCATCAGCCTCTCTTTTTTCTCTCGAAGTTAATAAGGCAAAAAAAGCTGCAGCTTGTCCCCCTGCAACGAAACTGCAAAGCGTAAACTCCTCTGTTCTGTGAAGATGTCGGAAAACTTAAACTTAGAGCTTTACCTCGGACTGTTACAAAGCGCTGACACTGGAGACTCCTTCCATAAATAAACCTCTCCAAAAAGAAAACTTCACCATATCAACAATTACACAAATGTTTAATCCATTTAGCATCCCTGTGAATGAGCTGTATTTCTACGCTCATGGATGTGCTCATCTACATCCTCGTTTGCTCTCTTGAACCTTCGTTTTAATTGCCGTTAGTTTTAATGCCTGGTCTGGTTTGGTTAATCTATCAATAGGATGAACTGAGAGCAGAATCTCACAGGCGGAGCGCGACGTGTGCTGATGATCAGTCAGAGAGAACAGACAGTGATACTCAAGCTGCGCAATAACATCGATGTTTCAGCAACTAAAGTGGGCGGGGAGTTCAATTTTAACAAGTGAGAAATGAAGACACTACCACTGGGAGGAATGGGTGGTGCTGTAGTACTTTTCTCCTCTACGGTGAAACACTGTATGTGTTTATGGATACAGATGTTTGTTCCTAGTCGCAGCTGCTGGACCAGTCGGTGACATTCGACATGCTTGGCCTGAGGGGTTTCATTTACAGAAAATCAAATGACCCTGGTGATGGATAAGAACAAGCGTTTTCAATTTATTCGGACACTATAGACAAGGCTTGTGCGACACTGATTTTTCCCCGGATCACGATTTTCCATTTTATAAGCGGTACAACTCTCCAGGACAGGACAACGAACACTTCTGCCAGGTTAAGGAAAGTAGAGGAGGGTGTAACAATATTATCAGCTGTGCAGTTGAGAGCTGTGGCAATCGCTAAAATGCAGCTGGATGGCGGGATTTTTAGGTGATTCTGCAGTAATGTGCAGAAGCAATAAAAAGACCTATAACAGTACATTTTCACTACGGTCCTTTTGGTTGCGTCCACATGGCCGACATTGTTCATTGTTCTGTTGCTGCTCAAACTGTTTGAACACGTCTGAGCCGATTGTTTGCAAAGTGTTAGATCCGACACTTCACTCTAGACCTGTTTTATTGTTTTAGGTCAGAATGTTAGTCCTTTTTGCCGAAAACGGGTGACTGTCATTTTCGGCTAGATTCAGCTGAAATATTTCGGTGGCATCCCTCATAAATACATTTAACAGACATTAAATATATACATGTCTAATGTTAGTCAAACACACACTCCATTTACTGTGACAGAAAGCAAGGACACACACACAAAAATCCCAACTGCATGTGAGATAAGGGAGAAGGGGGCGGGGCTTCCAGGCGGTCCCGGTTAATATCGGAGAGTTCAAAACATTTGGGCCAATTATTCCAGATTTCTATTTTGAGTGGCTCATGTCCTGTTTTATTGGAGGAAAAAAACATAGTCTTTGGGTGTCTTTTTGAGCGATAACTCATACTAGCGTTCTCGGATGTTAAATTGCAGAGCTCCTGTGCAAAGCGCGTACGAGGCTGGCAGGTCTGGTAATAAAATCGTCAAATTAAACTGTTACACTGCACAAGCTTACTATTTACTGTAATTCGCTGAACATGTGCAATTTATGCACAAGCAATTTCCCTAAATTTGTATTTTCACAGGAATAGACTTTATACTTCAGAATAGATTTTGTTCAAGGTAGGGGAGGAATTTCACTTTTAACAGGAGGACATCTGATATGTTGTCAAATGGGTGTTTAGTTCTGTAGCTAGCTTGCATGGCCAGATCTCACTACCCTGGTGCTCCCAGTGAAACCATGGCAACTGCTAAAAAAAACAACTAAAGATAAGACCGCCTACTTGGGACAAACATAGAGTGATTTGAGCGATGCACGGCGAAAAATCGCTGCTGATGTGAACGACACAGAGAATGACACATTACTTCTGTATTTAAAACTGTACTTCGGTTAAATGACTAGAATGAAAATAATTCTTTGTGGGTTACATTATACTATATTACAAATAATATTTATGTATAATATATAGTATTTATTTTATAGTACGTAACACCATGCAGACATTCTGTACAAGTATTTCCATTTTTTTTAAATCATCTATCAGTCTTGTACTAAAGACATAGAAAAGAACGTGTTGAAACTAGAATTATGATTCTCAGTTGTAATCTTATAATCCAGAATTATTTTCATTACATTTTTATTAAAAACATAGCCCCGCCCCTTTCTGCTTGCCGAGACTTCGAGCCCATTTCGGACCTGCGCCTCGAGCCTGCGTTTTTCTTCCAATTGTTTTGATGTTTAAAAAAAAAAAAAAAATTGCAAACTGTAATAGACGTGTTTGTCTTTCAGCATGAATCTCTCTCCTGCTTACAAAGACAAATGTCAGCTTGATTGAGAGTGTAGAATCTGCACTTTCAACAGTTTCTGCGCTGCAAGCCAGAAATAATTCATATGAAATGACACCACGTGTCTTGTGATTGCCCGTGACTTCTAAGGATTGAAATCCTGCGCTTCTGGTGAACATCGAACATTATTTTAAATATAATATCATCTTCGAACTGTAAGAAACTGTCGTAATGATCGTGTGATAAACATTCATCATGCCTCATTAAGGTATTACTCTACGGTGTATCTGTCAAGAGATTTATCACACACACTGCATACAGATGCTAAGCACACTTTCAGATGAATGTATTTTTAATGGAGCACATAGATTGCTGGGTGGTCTTTTCATCAAACACACACACACACACACGCGCGCGCACACACGCACAGGATGCAGGAGGCGATCTGATGTAAATATTTGAAGCGCTGGTAATTTCACTGCAGTCTTGCCTCTCTCCGATCGGTTCGGACCGCTCCAGGGGAAGATTACGCTAACACACTCGCTGTAAATCTGCTCCACCTCCAGCGGCTCACCATCTGAGCCGAGCTCGGTGATTTACGACCCGCTCGCTTCAGGAAGCTCTGAGGAACTCGCACATGACTGATGAGCTGCAGGAGGGTCTTATTACGGGTGAGCGATACGATACAGCAAAAAAACACTCCGATACTTTAAAACAACTTTACCACACGCGATATGTATCATGATATTTAGTTTTTTTCAAGACTTTAATGTCAAAATGGGCAAGAGGCAAAAAAAAACAGTCTTCAATGTCCAGTCTGGAGGTTTAAAAGCACTTATGATACTCATGGTATGTACAGAAGTGTATAAAAAAGCATTTCTGATCCGACATTTATAGAAAATTCTACACAATATGGCATGTGCACACTGGTCAGCTTTCTGAAACCTGAGAGTCAGAAATAAAAAAAACATGTATTCACTATACAAGCATTTAGCACACTAACAGAGACATAAATACTGCACACACACACACACACACACACACACACACACACACTCTTCCTCAAAAACACAAACATTACCAGCAGGAGATTGTCTTCAAGGAAATATTGATCGGTCATTTGACAACTCAACAAATCCTAATTTTTATATATGCTGCTATGCCGCTACACCAGAACTCATGTCCCCTTGAACACTGTGTCCTTTAAGGCTGCGTCTGACAGACGGACAGCAAAACTTGAGCAGATGTTAAGGACACGCTCACAGATGTGGCCAAAGTCAACGACTGTACGTCAGCAGTGATGTAAGCACTACATAATATACAGTATGAGGCACATAAAATAATCCATAATTATTGTCTTCCTTAATTCCTTATGGTCCTTAAAACGTTTTTGCAGCCAAGGACAACTTTAAGTGTAAAAAATTACAAGGAGCAGATGTTTTTTACAAATATAATCCAACTACACTGCAAAATAAATCACATATTAGCAAGTGTAATTATCTCAAATATAGTTTACAGTTATAGATTACAATAAACAAAATATACGATTATTAAACCAATTTCTACAAATGTCGACTAATTTCAAACTTGAAATGTTCTTGTTATATTGGTAGATAATTTTGCTAATTTTAAATATTTGTTTCTATAAAGAAGCAAAATGACCTGCCAATAGAAAATCATTTAAAGCTCAATGATACTGAAACTCAATAATATTTATAACAGCATTAATAATAGTTGTTTTCCATCACTGTGAGTCCACTTTGAGAACCATCAGTTTTAGTGCGATGCCACTGAAGAACCATTATTAGCTCCTGAAAGAACCTTTCAGTTCATGATTCTTTACCATTTTGCTGAAGAGTCTGAAGAATCTGAAGACTCAAAACTGAAGAATCATTTTCCGCCTCAAACATTCTTCCACATAATGCTAACTTTTTTGGTTATTTAAGTTGACAGAGGTATTTATTTCAGAAAGTTGAAGCCCTAATTCTGACGGCTCTGCAGGAACCCTGGTTCTCAGAGTGGAGTCTGTGACGTCTGTCCATTGGGGCCCTGACTGTACTGCTTTTAGAAGATCACATGATGGTGCTGGAGATCAATGCTGTTCATGGCTATTATTTAATTTTACTGGTCCCTCGAAAGGAAAGGGTTTCAATTCTTTGTTAAAATTAAAACCAGGATGTGATGTTAGCATGAAACGCAATGTTTCACATGTACATCTGGTGAGAAAGTTCAGGAAGCTGTAATGGGTCGAATAAACAAACATATTTGCTCCGTTTTTCTTAGCATTAAATCTATGCTGTGGTCATAAGGGGGGTTTTACTCTTGATAGGCTGCAGCAAGTTTAAGAACCCCTGCTTTAGGAAACCAAAAAAAAATGGTTCTTATATGGTGTCAATCTAAAGAACTTTTTCTATGAGTCTCCATCTGTATGTTAAAGAAGCTAATATCATTTCAGCCGTAACAAGAACAGATGAAACGAGTTACTTCAACACTAAAGATCTGTTGTAAAACTTGACAGGAAGTAGAATGTGCGATAGCTTGAGTTTGTCTCTGGTCATGTAGGTGAGTATTTCAGGACTGTTTGGTGATCATGATGCTCCAACACACCACCTGACTGACCGCTCATTGGTGTATAAAACTCTTTTCTTAAATGCTCCCAACTATGATGAACTTGTATATTGTTGGTTTGAAGGTTCACGGCTGCTGGAGAATCAACAAAAAGACACACACTACGGTTGAGAATATGGATGAAGGCACACACACTTTCACATTTTACTTAGGTTCACAAGATCACAAACTTTTGACCAAAAATTTGCCTGTAAACACTTACGAACTTAAGCCCATTCTGAGGTGGACAGGCTGCAACAGCACAAGACCACATCAGGTTCCACTCCTGTTGCCCAGGAACAGGAATCTGAGGCTATCATGGGCACAGGCTCACCCAGACTGGACATTTGACGATGAGAAAAAAAAAACACCTGGTCTTTTTCCAGTCTTCAAATGTCCAGTTTCATGGAGTTTATGACCACGATAGCCTCAGATTCTTGTTCTTGGCTGAAAGGAGTGGAACGTGACGTGGCACCATCAACCATGCCATGGTTAAAGTCACAGAGGTCAGAGGAGAATGGCCAGATTGGTTCGAGCTGCCAGGAAAGATGTAGTAACTCATATAATCACTCTTTCAACTGTGGTGAGCAGAAAAGCATCTCAGCATGCACAAAACATCAAACTTTGAGGTGGATGGGCTACAACAGCAGAAGACCACATCAGGTTCCATTCCTGTCATCCACGAACAGGAATCTGAGGCTATCATGGGCACAGGCTCGCGCTAATGGGAAAAAACATCACCTGTTTTTTTTTTTCAGTCTTCAGCTGTCCAGTTTCAGAGAGTTTATGACCATGATAGCCTCAGATTCTTGTTCTTGGCTGACAGGAGTGGAACGTGATGTGGCACCAATAACGATGCCATGGTTAAAGTCACAGAGATCACTTTTTTTTCCCCATTCTGATGTTTGATGTGGACATTAACTGAAGCTCTTGACCTGTATCTGCATGATTTTATGCATCGTCCTGCTGCCACATGATTGGCTGAATGGCTAAATGCATAAATGAGCAAGCGTACAGGTGTTCCTGTTAAAGAGGACAGTCAGTGTATTTATGCCATACTAGTTCAAAAGGCATTTCCAATTAACAGTGTGCTTCTCTCTGAAGGCTGCCGTGTTTGTATGACGTCGTACAAGAGCTCACGGATGGCCATGATTGGTTAGCGTCTCTTTGACTGGCAGGTGAGAGAGCAGGACCAATTGTGCCTGATTAGGATTGTGATCTCCTGATGATACATTGTACACTTTAGAACCACCCAGGAACACATATCATCACCTTTTTAAAAAAACGCTGACCCAGTTTATTAGTTGGAACTCCAACTAATCGGACGTTGGATATTCGTCTTCAGGACAGAGGAGTTTACGCTTTGCGGTTTCTCAATAACATGACAAGCTGCGTTTTTCGAGAGAGAGAAAAAAAGAGAGGCTGGTGAGGGATCGACTGTTTATAGCTGCTATAACGTAAGTGAGAACAGGAACGAACCTGTTTCACGGACATCCGTAACAAAATCCGTAACAAAATAAATAATATATAAATAAATAAAACACTTCAGGACATGCTGTTATATATAATAATCCACTTCAAAGTGGTAACAGAAACTCTGCTCCGTCATACTACCCCTTTGTTGATTATTTTCCTGTTACCGCACACACCCGAGGCGTTGTTATGTTAGTGGTCTGTTCTGGCCTGATTTTGTCTGTAGATCCAAATCCAGTTTTGGTCTGTATTAAAGTTCATAAGATTAAAGTCTGGAAGAACTCTGAGAACTTGGGCTGGAGTTTGGCTCCTGATTTTTGCTTGGACATGGGCGTAGGAGGTCAGGAGTATTAGGGTGGAGACAGGGAGGTGGTAATGTGCAAAAACGTCCAAAAAAAAAAAACGTGGGACCAAAAAACAGAAAGGTGGTGGAGTTTCCAGGTGTGGTGTTTCTCTCGCCAGCTGCTATTTCAAACTCCACACAACATTTTAACTCCATCTTTGGTTGATGTAGAAAAAAAAAAACGTGTGGTCGTGTACAAAGCATCAAACTTAAATGGATAAAAAAAAATGGACATATATTTACATTTTCTGGGCAATTATTTCAATTACCCAAGTTAGTTCAGAGCCTGTTGGCCCAAAATGGAGATCTTTGATCAGTCGGTAGTCGTGAACGTGAACTGATGAGTTGAACCTGGTGTGTTAGAGTGGAAGAAGCCCTGAAATGTGCCGGAAATGTGATGGACAAACCTGCAATACAGAACCACCAGACATGAAAGAGACAAAAAAAAAAGAGACGAGTCAAGCTCCTTACCTTCCAAGCAGCATGTCCTCCACAGGCCCGAGTGGGTCATGACCTCCTCGTTCTTCTTGCTGGTCTCATTCTCGTTGGTTGTCTTGATCTTGCAGACGCCGCGCGAGTACAGCCAGTAGTCTGTGCCCACGGCGATGGTCATGAGGCTGAACGCGGCAAACGCGCCCACCGTGCTCAGCAGCATCTGCACGCCGCGGTCAAACGTGCCCATGCTGCTGCATTGCACGACGGGGGGACCCCCTTTCCTCTTCACGTACAGGAAATAAATATTGGAGAACGGAGGGGAGCGGAACGAATGGAAAAAACGGGACAGGTTGGAGCGGAAGGAGGGGGAAGGAGGCGGACGCGCTGGGAACCTTATGGTTGCGTTTGTACGATTACTGATTAGGGAAGAAATTTGGAAAAGCCTCTTCGGCTGGTGCTGTGCTTCTTTCTACTCCTACTCCTTTTATGCAATAAGTCCAGCTAAAGAAGCAGTTTAGTTAAGTGTGTACCTTTAATCAAACACGATATACACGCACTAATCTATCATCAAAACGGCTTATAGGGCCTTTAATGGCATGATGATGATCTGAGACCTGCATGTGACAAGCGCGCTGACTAATACGTCTATATGTGTGTTAAATCCTTAAGCAGGTTCTGAGCTCGTCTCGTTCTCTACGATGTGTTAAAGGTGTTAAATACAGCACTCCGGAGGAATGCAAGGATGAAGTGCTGGTGTGAAATGGGGTGGAGGACGGATGCTTCAGTACCAGCGGGATGCTTTGCCCTCGGTGTTTCTATATCGATATATGCAATGTATCACAACAAGTGTGGAGCTAAAGAGCAGCAAAATTGTCTAACACACACACACACACACACACACACACACACACACACACACACCTCTTGCTCTTTAATAAGCTATAACTAAGCACCCTGTTTGAATGAGGAGATAGAAAGCATGAAGAAAGGGATAGCAGATGCAGGAGAAACTGGTGGATGATTAGAAATGAATCCAGAAGAGGACTAAATGTAAGTGGTGTGCAGATGTGCCGGTGACATCCGTGTCACAATTTAGAAAAGGGAGCAAATGCACGAGGGAGGAAACTAACCAATCAAAATCAATCAATCAATCAATCAATCAATCAATCAATCAACAGACAGATGAAAGGGGAAATAAAATAAAATAAAATCAAAGGAAGACCCGGCTGATATCCTCTTTCTTTTCTTCCTAAAATTTTGATCCCCAGTTTCCATAGGTGGCTCCTAGCGCTGCGAAAATGTCCTCCGAAAACGAGAACGGCATCCGCGTGCGGCATCGCGCGACATGAACGGAGAGAGAGAGAGAGATGGAGAGAGACACACAGAGAGAGAGATGGAGAGAGAGAGACAGCGCGCGAAAGAGAGATGCACGGTGGGTGGAAGGATGGATTGATGTAAGGATGGATGGAAAGATAGGAGGTTCGGTGGCGCGCGCCTGCCCGCCCGGTATGCTACCGGTCTTACCGCCGATTTTTCCCCTCTCGCGCGGTTACATCCAAATCCGCGACGCCCGCTGATGGACGGACACGAGGCGACCGGCTCGCGCGGCTCCTCTGCGCCATGTACCGAGAAAAAGAAAAGGGGGGAGGAGGAAAAAAAAAAGAGAGAGAGAAAGAGTCCTGTGATGAAAAACAAAACGCGACGTGTTGCGGAAAGCAAGAAGAGGAACTGGAGCGCAGAGGAGGCGGGAGCAGACCGGAGACCGGCCCTCCGTTCCCATTGGCGCGCGCCACTCCTGCATGCTCATACACTTACCGCGCGCATTACAGTAATAACCAGCACTAGATAATAATAAGAAGAACAAGCTCATAAATCAGTAAACATTACACAATAAATACAAGATAATATTTTTCACCCAAACAATACCACAGTGTTCAGTCAACGCTTTACATTTACATGCAAACAGGTGAGCGGTTCAAGTGAACATACCCAAGCCTTATTCGGACCGCATGAGTTTCTCATAAGTAGGCAGGCTAATGTAAATATTACCCGAGTATCTCTGGGATTTCTGAATCATTCTGATTTCATTTTAGTCAATGATTTATTGACACGTGGAAGGATTACGCCATTTTTACCTTCTATTTAATACAGTTTGGGTAATAATAGGGGGTGGAGCTAAGTTCAAACAGCCATTTCTCGGGAACTGTAAGTCTGATCGGTCTGGAATTTGGTGTACTGAATAGTTGTGCTAATCTGTAAAGGAGCTGATGATTTATTCATGTTTTATAATGACCGAGTTATATCAAAAACATAGCCACTTTCTGCCAATCAGCTTTCAGCAGACATTTCACACGATTAACACTGAGCTACCATCACAAAAGTTGATAAATAAGTTTATCTGTGGTTTTATTTATTGTTTTATATAACTTGGCAAGAACTGGTCACTGGAAGCAATAATTGTGAAGAGTGCTTGGACCCCGCAGATCGCTGCTATGTTTTATTCCATTCTTGCTGGTTACTGGCTAGCTAATGTTAGCTAGTTAGCCATGAATACGCCATTAGCTATCCCACAAAACCAAAGCTTTCATTTAGCAATGCCGGATCTTATAGGAACAAGTAACTTTGGGCAATAGGTGGCTAATTTAATAAAATGAATGTAAACAATACACAGCAGATGTAGGTTCACTAGTTTTCCGTCAGGTATTAATTCAACACTGCGAGATATTTCTCTGTTCCCTTTAGCACACTTACACACTTTCATATTTAATAAATTGTATACATTCATAAACAGCTATTTATTCATTGTTTTAAAATGGAAATTACATCAAATGACAATATTTCTGGGCAGTTTGTATCTCTGAAGTCTCCATGTTGACTCGGTCTAATTTTCTAAAGGGCTATGCAACAAATTTCAATTACTACTACTACTACTACATCTCATAATGCAACACTTTATTGCTAAATAAAGCTAAAAAAAAAAAAAAAAAAAAAAGCAACAGCTGCATTGTAAACACTGCAGTAATACTCAGAGGTATTTTTCATGTAAATGTTTCCCAGCCAACCCCCCAAAAAAATTTACCTTAGTTGATTTATTGTCTATGGGAGGACGTTAATGCTAACCAACAACAATTAGCAACAGCTACATCAGCAACAGCTGTTTGGTT
This sequence comes from Pangasius larnaudii, assembly GCA_037576815.1. Taxonomy (NCBI): domain Eukaryota; kingdom Metazoa; phylum Chordata; class Actinopteri; order Siluriformes; family Pangasiidae; genus Pangasius; species Pangasius larnaudii. The sequence goes on along the minus strand of CM074928.1, from coordinate 2,177,140 downwards.
ATGGCTAGCTATGATTTCATGCTAGTATTTTAGCACTTTACGCCAGTAGAAGCAGTTTCCCCCTGCAGTTTCTTTGCATTATATTTGCTTTAACCACCAAAAGTTAAACATTTTTGGTCACAGCAATGAAAAATACCTCGGCTAAAATGAAGCAATCTGAGGTCACTTTCAGGAAACTGGCCAACTTGTTGCTAACAATAGACAAGCATGGAGGCGGCCATGTTTTTTTCCCCGGTTTGGAGCTGGAACTCGATTCAGAGTTATGATTTCCCACAAGTGGAATGCATGCTGTAGGCTATACTGTGCGCTTCTATACTGCGCATGTACACTATACTGTGTGTGTGTGTGTGTGTGTGTGTGTGTGTGTGTGTGCGTGTGCGCTTGTGTTTGTGCATGTGGGGCTGGCAGGTTCCTATCCACCATGGGAGCTTGTGTTTGCCTGCTTGTCCCTGCATGCTAATCCGGTCTTCATTAGCTGTGTGACAATCACTGCAATGAACAATGAGCAAACAGCACTGCTAGCTTTGGCCATGCTCTAACTGTGTGTGTGTGTGTGTGTGTGTGTGTGTGTGTGTGAGAGAGAGAGAGAGAGCGAGTGAAATCCACTGTGAATCAACACAGAATGGATTTACTGGGAGTTAATGAGTGGGCATACAGTATTAGTGAAGTTTAGTTTGAGAGACTTCCGTGTGGTCTTTGTCACCAATTCCCCAAACAGATTATATCACAGTGTGTTGATCCTATTAGCACTGCTATCCAGATTAGCGGTGCAAAAAACTGTGAAGTCGATGCTAACTACGAGGTGCCATTCTTAATTATTTTACTTAAAAAAAAAATTCATTCCAAAATGTAACGTATACAATGATTTTGGCAAAATTAATGTAGCTAACAAGTAATGGAAAGTATCTAGTTTAGCATGATGCACCAAATGCTGTCTGCTTAATCGGCTTTGTGGGGTTGTTTTCTGTGTCTCAGACAGACTTGCTGATGTGTTTCCGACGCCATACTCGTAGCTCCATCTTCAAACCGAATCACTTTCTTCCTCAGCACAGAGTTTGGTGTTGGTCTCATAACTTGGCACCTGTAAAGGATGGAATTACTAACCATGTGATACCAACAGCTCTCCTGATTCGATTCTGTGATGTAAGAGCATGTTCCTTCTCCACCTTCTCCACCATTCTTGTCTGCTTCAGGGTACTTATCTATTCTCCACCAGTCTTTCTCTCTGTATGTGTTTGTGTGTGTCTCTGGCCTGTCCTCAGCCCTGACTGCTTGGCCAGGAAAGAACACCACTAAAGGAGAATCAATATATTTTCAATTTGCAGCAATGACTCGCTCCCTTGCATTCTAATCACAGCCTCTGTCCCACACTCACCGCTGGAGAGAGAGACTCTGTGACTGCTGCCGTGTGGACCACCATGTAGCCCTTTTCCACAAGCAAGGTACTAGGGCCTAATATGCAGCTGTTCCTTTCAATCGGTTCTGTTCCAGCCCCCAAAAAAAACATACAACCAGAGTTTTTATGTACGTGTGTGACACCGAGCCGTCATTTCAGTGACAGCAACAAAGCAACATTTGGGTCAAATGACTAATTGGACCAATCCTTTTGCATGTGCGGTCTGACATTTCTTCAGTTTCTTAAATTCCCATTTACTGTTTGGTGCACAAAAATGCAAGAACACCTTATAACCGTGAATTCATCTTATCCTGTCATATCCTACCTCTAATTAAATATATATAGAGATATTATGAAGAAAAATAAAGTTTGGAAGGAAGTAGTTACTATTGTTTCTCATCAGAAAAAAAAAAACCCAAAACACTGGACAGGCCACGCCCACAAGCCTCAACAGTAGTAGTTGTGACATACCCACAACAGACAAAGTACAAAGTACAAAAAGTGACTTGTCACTTGCTAGTTAGTGTGAAAGTAGGGTTAAAAGTAAACAACTAAGTCAATAATTGAAATAATTAAGTGAATGAGTGTGTGAATATGTCCAGATCGTATTCCCGCCTCACACCCAGTGTTCCTGGGGTCCACCATGACCCTGACCAGGATAAAGTCCTTACTGAAGATGAATGAATGAATGTCTTAGAAGTTGTATCTATGTACATTGACATTTTTTTTTACATTTAAAGCATTTGATAGAGCCAAACATTATCCAGGGCAATTCACAAACATGTTAAAAGACGTACCTAGATTTAGTGCTCACTTAAAGAGCAACTGCAGCAACTTTTGATAAAAAAAAAACTAATGGTCTATTAGGGTTACTAGTCTAGATCCAAGTGACTTATCGCAACGTCTGTTTTACCTTAATGTGCAATAAAGATGCATCAAATCCTCAACTACTCAAACATTACGACTGGTTAATGTTATGTTTTAGGGTGCCAAGCACCAAAAAATCTATATCTGCCTTCCTGAAGGAGTATTTTTACTCCAGTTTGTTCCCTGTGTTGTTGTCTTGCATATACACCTCTGTTTACCTTGTTTACAACGTATATGTGTTCAGTATCAAAGTATTAATCCCTCGTCCTTCCTGTGCTCTGTGGTATTTTAATGAATTTGAATGGATTTAATAATATCTACTGCCCTCTTCTGGAAAAACAGAAACATCACCTGTGCCTCCTCTGTCCGAATTTCACCCAGTCACCCAGTCTCCTCACATCACACTGGTTACTTATCTGATATGGAAACTGTATTCAGTACAAAATCCTGCTCCTGCTTTTAATTTAAAAAAAAAAAAAAGTTAATTGTTTTTTCCTCTGCATTACTTACCAGAAATAATAATCTCCTTCATCTTTCACTTAGATGTTCCTCCATGCTTATGGATGTTCCTCCATAAGCAAATACATCAACACCCTATAATTAACCATATTTACAGTATTAGTGCACGTTATGAACTTTAACATTAATACACAATTAGTTTAGTTTACAATAATGTTAACAGGTTCTCAAACTGGCGTCCGTCAAGCACAGGCAGGAGCTTCGAGGATTTTTTTATTAACTTGGTTACAGTGGAGGAAATCACAACCTAGGATTATCAACGTTATTATAGAAAACAAAGAAAGAAAGAAAGAAAGGAAGAAAGAAAGATGCATGCAGAGGAAGTCAGTGGAGTTTATTTATGGGTAAAATTTAGAAGCTGACTATAAGATATCATCATTTCTTATGCTGCAAGACTGATCACCATTACAAAAATCACCTGTTTTAACCCTTTCTTCACTGACTTTGTGTCTCTGTGTGTGTTCAGTTTAACACTATCCAGTCTTTCAGTCAGTCATAGTTCCTAAAGCAGATTATTTAGTAACTACAGTTAAACAAATAGAAACAGTGTGTAGTGAAGAGAGGATGAAATATAATGTGGATGCATTGATGATTGATGTTTGGATATTAATATTATTTTGCTGAGTTGCTCAGGTCCTCAGTCTAGTTACGTGCAGCTGAAGCTGTAAGTATGACTTTGCTGTCCCTCACTGTTGTCCCTCTCTGTACTGCTTGTGTAGTTTTATATCCATTACCTGACCACTGGAAATCAGTATCCAATGTGATTTTGCATGTGCAAACGATTATATTAATACACAATGAAAAATGTTTATTTTATTTGATCATGTTTGCCCTTTGTCTTGAAGGATGCCAATAATTCTGAAAATGACTGTAGATAGACCAGTGGATAGATAAACAGATAGATAGATAGATAGATAGATAGATAGATAGATAGATAGATAGATAGATAGACCGACTTGAGGGGATAATAGATACTTTACACTTTTATTAGTTCACTGAGTGAAGAATGTGATGATGAGCCTCTTCACCAGACCTCCTAAGCTCAGTGTGTTATATCACAATCTGACCAGCAGGTGGCACTATAGACACAAGCCTCCTTACCGGCTTTGTCTCAATTTCTCCTCTGTCTTTTCTGGAGTGCACTAAATTCCCAAACTTAAATCAGCTGTCTCCATTTAGGTCACAACCTGGTTTGTTAAGATGCAGATTCAGGCCAAAATTATTGTTTACAACTTAATTAATGAAATTATATATGAAAGATTAGGCTATTCATTATTAATGTAATAGTGTAATAATAACGTAATAATAATAATAATAATAATAATAATAATAATAATAATAATCTCTGTTGCTCTGTTGCTTTTCAGTAAGAATTGTACTCATATACAATGTGTGTGTGTGTGTGTGTGCATGTGTGTGTGTGTGTGTGTGTGTGTGTGTGTGTGTGTGTGTGTGTGAGACCATAATGATGCCTTCTGTGTTAGTTTGTATAAAGTGTCTTGATTTTCAGTCAGAGATTTCCGGTCACTTACATACATTTAAAATAATATTAAAAATAATGTTGTCTAATATTATATTTGATTCAGGCCACTGCTATATTGCTAACATTAAGAACTGAATTAGCGGACACACACAAACGCACACACACACACACACACACACACACACACACACACACACACACACACACACACACACATACACAAAAGACAATATAGCAGAAGAAAAGTATTAAAATAATCAACTATGCAAATGCAAATGTACAAAACTGAATCTAAGCACAGAATATAGATTATGATGCTTATCCTCCAAAGAGTTGTTCAGTAAAAAGTGCATGCAGCTTCTCCCCCATCAGAGGGCTGGATGTGCTGAAGACACTTGAAAAATCAAATAAGATGATTCTCACAGTGCTTCCTGTCAGCTCCAGGTAAATATCTGTGCAACAGGTACATCACAGCATTCTCCACATCCATGTGCGAGCGGTAGGAGAACAGTAGAGGTCCAGAGCTGTGCACAGGCGCGTCCTGAGGTATGTCCTGAGGCGTGTAATGAGGTATGTCCTGAGGCCTGTAATGAGGTATGTCCTGAGGCGTGTCCTGAGGCGTGTAATGAGGTATGTCCTGAGGCGTGTCCTGAGGCGTGTAATGAGGTATGTCCTGAGGTGTGTCCTGAGATGTGTCCTGAGGCATGTCCTGAGATGTGTCCTGAGGCATGTAATGAGGTATGTCCTGAGGCATGTTCTGAGGCGTGTCCTGAGATGTGTCCTGAGGCGTGTCCTGAGATGTGTCCTGAGGCATGTAATGAGGTATGTCCTGAGGCATGTAGTGACGTATGTCCTGAGGCATGTTCTGTGGCGTGTAGTGAGGTATGTCCTGAGGCGTGTCCTGAGGATTGTAGTGAGGTATCTCCTGAGGCGTGTTCTGATGCGTGTCCTGAGGCGTGTTCTGATGCATGTCCTGAGGCGTGTTCTGAGGCATGTCCTAACGTGTGTCCTTGAGTCATGTCCTGAGGCATGTTCTGAGGTGTGTCCTGAGGCATGTTCTGAGGCGTGTAGTGAGGTATGTCCGAAGGCGTGTCCTGAGGCATGTAGTGAGGTATGTCCTGAGGCATGTCCTAACGTGTGTCCTTGAGTCATGTCCTGAGGCGTGTCCTGAGGCGTGTCCTAACGTGTGTCCTTGAGTCGTATCCTGAGGCATATCCTGAGTCATGTCCTGAGGCATGTTGTGTCCTGAGGCATGTAGTGAGGTATATCCTGAGTCGTATCCTGAGGCGTGTCCTGAGTCGTGTCCTGAGGTTTGTTCTGAGGTGTGTCTTGAGGCGTGTCCTGAGGCGTGTTGTGTCCTGTGGCATGTAGTGAGGTATGTCCTGAATCGTATCCTGAGGCGTGTCCTGAGGTGAGCTAAGACGAGCCTTATGAGGGACTTCATCAGGTGTGATGTCTGGTCTGTTGTCATTCTGTATATTCACAAGAGCTCTGATTTCTGTCATTTTTGGAAGAAATAATAAAATAAATAAATAGTAAAAGTAAGAGTAGTAAATAATAATAGATGGATAGATGGATGGATAGATAGATAGATAGATAGATAGATAGATAGATAGATAGATGGATAGATAGATAGATAGATAGATAGATAGATAGATAGTGTTTTACAGTAGTGCAAAACTTCAAATATTAGATGAGGG
>CM074928.1:2113261-2126754 GCA_037576815.1 Pangasius larnaudii | reverse complement strand
TTTTCTGTCGTCATACATATACACATTCGCAGGACAATGAAATGAAAGTTGTTTTTCTTTGCATGCATCAGAACATTTGCATGCATCAGCAAACTCCATGTCGCTACCTGTCTGGGGGGCTGGGGCTCCTGGTAGCTGGGGAGGACTTTGAGCACGATGCTGCCGCTGGCCTCCTGCAGCATCTCCTGGAGAACGCGTGGGTCGTCCCCTACGTCCTTACCGTTCACTTCCTTTATGATGTCCCCTACGTGGAGGAGACCCTGCTGATCGATCATCCCGCCGTGCAGGATCCGCGCGATCACCAGCTCTCCGTTCTCAATCCGAAATGTCACGCCCTGAAGAGAGAGGGGTTTGAACAAATGATATAACATATCTCCGCCCCTGTTCTGTCATTGGTCGGTTACCCAGTGTGTTCACCTGTTTGATGGTCACCCCTGATTAGTTTGTCTATGTGCACCTGCGGTTTCTGTGTTTTATTGTCCATTCGTGCTGTTAAGTCAAAGTTTTTTCAATTTTATTATAAGTCTTCCCGGTGTTGACGGTAAGAGTATAGATTATGCTGGCTGCTGCCTGTCAGTGTACTGGAACCTGCCGGCGATATTCCGACAGCGATTCGCGGATTTCCCGAAATAAATAACACACCGAGCACCTGCTTTTGTGTCCTGCCTTTACTCATTGCACATTGAGCATACACTGTGAGAGGATTTAGTCTTTTGTTAATCTCTTGCTACTCTCTCTTTTAACAAGAATATTGTCAAAACCAGGAAATACTTTATGTAATTTAGCACCATTGTAATCCAGGGCTGAACTTTTGTCGTGTATAAAATTATGTTGTGGAAAACGTACCAAGTGTTCCCCGGCCACTTTGCGGATGCCCACCATGCGCACGGCGTCGGCGGGGACCGGCTGCAGGCTCGATTCCACGGAGGCCTGTGGGCTCGGCGGAGGAGTTTCACGTGTCTTAGAGGCCACCGAGTCGTGGGTCTCCAGGAGAGACTGCAAACCAATCACATCACACGGCTGTCAGTTTAAGCACATTAATGCACCAGGTTATACATATGACTGAGTGAGTGTTCCAAATGGAGTTTTAAGCTCTTAAGCCCTACTCGGCATTTCAAGAGTTTAAAAACCAAGAAAGCTGGAGAAGAAAATATTATATCATGTTTTAAAGTTTGTCATTTGTACTGTGTAATTTTAGAAGCTTAGTGTGTGTTTGTGTGTATTGAGTGTGGACCTGGAAATGTGGTTGGTTGAGGATGTTTGAGAGCTCAGCGGCTGTGTTACTGCGATGCGTGATCGGACTCAGGTCCCTCAGGATGTCCTGCAGCAGCTCCATGTTTTTGTCCCCCACCGCCTCGAGACGAGGTTCCTCTGGACTCTCAGCGTTCTGCAGGACACACCGACATTTCTCCAACACACACCAACATTCTACAATATTATGTCTGAGTGGGTGTTTTGTTAAGCCAACTCACCACTGGACTTTCCATGATGCCTTTGAGGAAGATGAGGTCGAGGTCATTGGCAGTGGCGGAGCTGGTGCTGTCACTCAGAGCATCCGCCTGCGATAGAGCTGCAGAGAGAGAGAGAGAGAGAGAGAGAGAGAGAGAGAGAGAGAGAGAGAGAGACTATGAAGAAATTCTCTATTTCCACTTTTTCTTTTTACGCCTCGATACAGAAATGTTTTTACTGTATGTGTCTGAATCTAATGTGAATAAAGGAGAAATTCTACCCTCACAAATAATAAAAGAAAGAAAATCAGAAAATAATCTTAGAACAATATATAAAAAATAGATACTATATTAACCAGTAAACAGGAAAATAACTGATATAAATGTTAAAGGGAAAAAAAACACCCTGATTATAAATAGTGCATATCAATATTTATAATTAATACCGAAAATCCCAGTTGAGGTTTTTGGTTTAAACTTTTATCATCGACATGTTGGTGTATTTTCCCTGCATTACCCATAATGCCGTCTGACTACCTTCTGATAATGGTGCAGTGGGACGTAGCTCTCATTTCATCTTTACCTAAAAGCAGCGATGCAGCGGCACTTTAGTCCAGTTTACTCAAACTGATCGACTTCCTAAGCTCCAGATTTCACGCGAACACCATCACGCTGATCGCCTTGCAGAGGCGCGCTGTATAGCTGCGACGCATTCTGCAACTCTGGCTCCAATGCTGGATTTCTTTTTAATATGACATTTAATGGCACTGGAAAATGGTGAGTGAGAAAAGAAGCTCTTGCTCTTTTGTCTGTAGGAGCTCACAGAGAAACCTGATTATCACTTAATATAAATATGCTGAATGGGTTTTAGGAGGTTACTTTTGAATCGGAGCATAATGAAATTAAATAATTAATTATATTCTCATTTAAATTCAAGCTGCACTTTCCTTGAGCTAGAAAGCCAACGAGTCTGGGCTTGTGTGCAGTGTTTGAGTTAAATTGAGCGGGTCTGATGAAATCGCTTCAGCTAAGTTGTTCTCACTGCAAGTGGCCACTTGTGTATAGATGAGGAACACTTCTGAGTCAACAAGGGCACGGTAAAAAACAGTGGAGCGCTGAGGACTTACCAGGCTCCGTGCGAGTGGCGGCCACAGGCATGATGACGCAATCTCTGAACGAGAGAGAGAGAGAGAGAGAGAGAGAGACAGAAGTTAATGCTTTATTTGCAGGTTTCATTCACACAATCTGTTGATTTTCCCAAAACTACATTAATACCTCTAGAATTTCGCTTGAAAAGTCTTACCAAAGAAACTACTGTCAAACAATGTGGTCAAACAGTAATGACTCTCCTGCTTACGTTGTTGTGTTTAGTTTTGCTTTAGGGCTGGAAAATCAAGTGAATTTATTATAATATTAGAGCACGCCCACGTGGATCAGTCAGTTCTCATTTTACCCAAATTTGACTTGTATTTACAAATATAAGTAATTTGTTCATCATGAAGCTGCCAGAAAGAGTAATTCTTTATTGCCATTGGATACACAGTGGATGTACAACGAAATTGAGTGAGTACTCTCAGTGCAAACAGTAAGATAAAATAGAATAAGATAAAATAAAATAAAATAAAATAAAAATATACAGGTATTTACACATATTGTACATATGGCATCAAAGAATATTGAATAGTTCAAATATTGCACTTATTCTACAAATGGCCTTCAAAGAAATACTGCACAGTTAAAATATTGCACTTATTGAAAATATGGCATCAAGATTATTGCACAGTTAAAATATTGCACCAACAAAGAGATATTGCAGAGTTGAAATATTGCACTTTCAGAAAATTGCACAGTTCAATTCCAAATTTCAAATGCAAAAACATTTTACAGTTTGGCATGAACATACACAGTCATTTGGCATTTACAGATTGTATAGCTACAGGGTAGAAGCTATTTCTGTATCGGTTTGTCCTCGTTTTAAGGGATCTGCACCCTCTGCCTGACGGTAACAGATTAAACAGAGAGTGACCGGGGTGGGAATAGCTGTTTTCAACTCTCATTCGTGAGATTGCCATTGTATTATTGGTTTTGAGGATTTTCCATCATGTAGGCCCAGTAACGATGGCAGTAGGTATCTGATATGATGCTGATTTGAGACATTTTGAGTGTTTGGATTATTCCTGTGCAGATTATGTGGTAAATCAAATCCAAACCCTTCCTCCCTTCTCCAGTTTTCACATCTTTTAAGCAATTAGCCCTCATATGCAAGAAAAAAACGCATGGAAACAGTGTAGTTTTAATGTACTTTTTAAAATTTTTTGATGGAGAAGAATCTGAGCTCAGCCCCGGATGATGAACAGTCCAAGTAACACCTCTGGTATTGCGTCACTGGCGAGTTCAGAGTGAGATGGCACGTGATTCAGGATGATAAGCCAGAAGTGTGTGTGTGTGTGTGTGTGTGTGTGTGTGTGTGTGTGTGTGTGTGTGTGTGTGTGGATAACAATGCTGCAACCCCCCACACAGGACACTATATTAACAGTGAGCAGTGCACAGAGACGGGGAGAGATCCTGACAGGAAGTTTAAAAGCAGCTGTAATTATGTTTTCGGGTGCGGTTTCATGACTCTCAGCTTGTTATCGCTGTACCAGGAAAAAAAACATTACCCTGCATCTGTATAAACCTGATCAGAGTGTGGTGAAACCGTGGTTTTAGGGGCCTTCATTCCCTTCCAAACACTGACTCTGTGGATTTAAACCATTTTCAGGAAGCTTTAATATAATCAGAGTGCAATAATGGAAACCCAGCTCTACACACACACACACACACACACACACACACACACGTCTCCATGTTGTGTTGGTGTAACGTGTTTGCAGCTGACTAAAGGAGATGTGGGACAAAATGTAATCCTTCCTGATTTTCATGCCGAGTGTTGGTGCTGAAATCTGTTTGGGGCTCTTCTGTGTCTTCAGAAAGGTATAAAACATTGTGCGATGTGCTGTTATTGAAAAATAATCAACGTGAAGCGGAGTTATTGCTACCACCACAAAGTTTTCATACCACAGGGCTTCTGAATTCAGGATTCTGAGCTTTTTGTCTTACTAATTTCAGAAGAGAGAAAAAGAATTGAGCCTGGTGAGGGGAACGTATGTTCAGAGCTGTTTCATGGATGTTCCACAGCATTAAATGTAACTATAAACTGATAAAAAAAAAAAATATGTGCCATTCTTTAAGCAGTACTGCTCTGTTTAGTGGATCCTGACTTTTCCAGCAGACTTTTCAGTGAGGGAACACACACACACACACACACACACACACACACACACACACACACACACACACACCGACTGCGCTGTGGATGTAAAGAGGATATTTATATCTGGCAGGATTCGCCTCGGCAGGATGAACGAGCCTGACTCACACACACTCCGGCCTCGATCCTGTGCTAATACATATTCATGTGAGTTAGTCAGATATTGCATACTGACACACAGTACACTTCATCTCAGTAACAGATCGGCGTAAACGTACTGATGTTTGAGTTAATGGAAAGATAAATCACGACTGATAACTGAGTTGTCATCACAATTGTGTAATTTAAATTTCTGTGAAAGTGTTTTCTCCCATGTAGATGCTTACAGCAGGACAGTGTGTTCACCCATAGTTAAAGGGATACTGGTTGAAAACGTCAGGTCACCAAAGCTCATACCCGCTTCGGTGGAAACTGGCCTGGAGAGATCGGACAACTTGAAAGCTTCTTTTTCTAGATGAAAATGGCAGCTGTAGTTCGCTTTTGTTAATCCAGCATTGGCTAGCATGAGCGTGTAGCTGTGCTCACCTTCCCCATCTTTATTTAGAACTGAAGCGGATGACGCAAGTTAACCAGTAACCTCTTTTAAATCTCATTTCCTCAGACACACGGCATATTCGGGTTAACCCCAGTTCTGGTTAACTAGTTGAATGGCTAGCAAAGTTTCCCAGGTTATTTTAGTAGACTGTTAGTTCATTACTTAGTTGCGAAGTTCTATCTGGCTGTTGCTGATATGCATCCGTGAACACATTACTGCACAGTGAGCACACTACCGAGCCTGCTCACACACCTCGAACAGACGAATCATATGCAGAAGGTATTTAAAAACATGAATCATGCAGTAGTTAGAGCTTGATATCCTTTACTCATATTAAACTGGGTCGTATCAGTTCTAGAAATTTAAATATATAAATAACTAAATGAATCTAAATGAGCTGCAGATGGCGATGTAATGGTGTCTCATCCAGGGTGTATTCCCACCTCCCTGCCAGTATTCCCCGGATAGACCCCGGATCCACTGTGAGCCTTCGGCGCTCGCTGAAAGTGAGCGAGTGAGACCAAGCTGCAGATATTTCCAGAAATCGTCTGACGTGAGCAGCAGAGAGGCTCTGTAGCATCGCTGCCAAATGGATTCGCGCCAGTTCCTTTCGGCTAAGCGTGTCTACAAGCACAGCTCCCGAGGGGGAAACACTCAGAGGGTTCCTCTACAGAAAGAATGGCGTCTAGTCATAGTAAATAAAGGCAACAAGACTCCTGTTATATTACTGAAGACATTTCTGCTGAGCTTCATCACTTAAACTCAGCGGAACAGGCGAAAAAAAGGTGCGCAATCGGTTACATCTAGTTGCCTTTTATTTTATTTCTAAAAACAAGTTATTTGTAGTGGTGCCAAAATGTATATAATTCTATAAATAGAAAGACAGATAGATAGATAGGTAGGTAGGTGGGTGGTTGGTAGACTGACCGACATACAGATGGATGGACGTATTGATGAAGGACGGATGGATAGACAGACTGTCTTAGAATAAAAGGTTCTTCAAGGGTTCTTTGTATAGTTTAGGGTTCATAGCTTCTCAAAAAGGTTCTCAAAAAGGATGGATGAATAGATAAATAAATAAATAAATAAATAAATGGCTGGATGGATGGATAAACGAATGGATGGATGGATAGATAAATAAGTGTATGAATGGATAAATTAATGGATAAATTGATGGATAAATGAAGGGATGGATGGATAAACTGATGTATGGCAGCTAAATAAATCGTATAACAAATTGAAAATTCTAGCAAATGCTACAGCATGGCCATTACACTCGATCCTGATCTCCATCTGCTCTTTGGGGCCCGGGACGCGAAAACCCCATCTGCCAACCCCCCAGACGTGCACGCACACACACACACACACACACACACACACATACACACACACAAACACACACACAATGGCCTTGTGCTCTGTGACAGTGTGTGCCAGTTCATCGTCCTGTCTTATTCTCATGCTAATCGCCCTCCTGATATTCCCACCTCAGCGGCAGTAAGTGGTGTGTGCTGGAGTGAGAAAATGTAAATTATTAACGGTGAATCATCCTGGACGTACGGGCTCAAAACTATGACAGAACACACACACACACACACACACACTTTCCTGATGACTGAGACAATGAATTTAACGTTATATTTTGTCATACTCCACTATGCAAATCACAGACAGCAGTAATATGCAAATGAGCACTCTGACAAAGCCGACTGGATGCTGGTTATAAACAATATGCAAATTAGGTCTGATCCAAAAGTTGAGGATCTAAATTTATGACATTAATGGAAATGTATAATATAGCACTTATAACTATAATGAATGAATAACTATGAATAACTATGAATAACTATAGTTACTCATTAGTGTGATATCAGGCTGTTTACTGATGTGGTAAAAATATTTTACACCCCAGTTCTCGAATCTGATTGGTCAGAAGGTGTTGATTAGATTTCTAGAACTTTCTAGTGCAGCTGAAAAATCACAGGTTAATATTAATGCACTCGTTGTAACATGTTATTGTTTCTATAGTAACAGCTCATTCACAGGGACTCCACATAAATGTGTGTAACTGCTGATATGGTGAAGTTTTCCGTTTAGCGTTTATGGAAGGAGTCTCCAGTGTCAGTGCTTTGCACCAGTCAGACTGTAACTTTCATTTTGCTGACATCTTCACGACGGGGTGGACAAGCTGAGTTTTTTTTCTTATTAACATTGAGAGAGAAAGTGATAACAAGCGCTAACAATAACTAACTTGTTTCACGGACATTCCACAAAATCAAATGTACCTATAAATGGATAAAAATTCCGCACGACATGTCTTTCTTTAATAAATAAAACACTGCTAGTGTCGGCAGTAAGAGGATGTCGCACCACTCTGTCGCTGACTGATTGCTTTTTCCTTACATAATATGCAAATGAGCGCTCTAACAAAGCTTCAGCAACACTACATGTGTATACCATGATAACTGGCTCACATTTTATCTCAATCTACAATAATACGGGTCTGCCGTTGTCTGTAATATACAAAATATATAAAAATATGTATTTATTTAAAAAAGGAGACAAAAACCAACAATAACAAGTTAAGAATAACCTGAGGTCACTTGTCATAATCATGAATAATTAATCAGAGTAATTAATTATATGCTAATATAATCAGGAATGGAAGCAAAATAGAGACATGCTGTACAGCTATTGATTTCTTTTTTTCCATTTTCCATCCCATCTTTGTTTCTCTCTCTCTCTCTCTCTCTCTCTCTCTCTGGATATTCCCCCATCTCCCTGTTTATTTCTAGCATCTCTCTCTCTCTTGTATCCTACCTTCTCCCGCTTTATTTCTAGCATCTCTCTCTCTCTCGTATCCTTCCTTTTCCCTCTTTATTTCTAGCATCTCTCTCCATCTCTGTCTCTCTCTCTGTCTCATCCTTCCTTCTCCCTCTTTATTTCTAGCATCTCTCCCTTTCCCCCCATCTCCCTCTTTATTTCTAGGACCTCTCTCTCTCTCTCTCTCTCTCTCTCTCTCTCGTATCCTTCCTTCTCCCGCTTTATTTCTAGCATCTCTCTCCATCTCTGTCTCTCTCTCTGTCTCATACCCTTCCTTCTTCCTCTTTATTTCTAGCATCTCTCTCTCTCTTTCTCTCTCTTTTCCCCCCATCTCCCTCTTTATTTCTAGCTTCTCTCTCTCTCTCTCTCTCTCTCTCTCTCTCTCGTATCCTTCCTTCTCCCTCTTTATTTCTAGCTTCTCTCTCCATCTCTCTCTCTCTCTCTCTCTCTCTCTCTCTCTCTCTCTCTCTGGCTATTTCTGTAAGGAAGAACAAAAGCATGCAGGCGTGAGATGCTCGAGAGGACATCACGCGCGCGCACACAAACACGATAAACATGGACCCGGGGAACAACATCACTACAGCGAGGAAACACGCTGCCATGGCAACTGCTACACCGTCCGCGCGCCGCGTGTTACCACAAACACATATAAACCGCATAAAAAGAGAAAGAGAGGAAGAAATGATCAAACTCTACCTGTCTGTATCCGGCTTGTGGATCCGCGTGCGTGCGTGCGTGCGTGCGTGTGTTGTCTTGCTCCGTGATGCGCTCGCGACCGTTCAGATCCGCGCGGTGATCTTAAAGGGGCAACGGCACGTGCGCGGTGGGGCCCACCAGCTGCTGTACGGCCACTGAGACCGCTTTAAATGAACATTTCATCACATGAATATTCATCATTTATTTAGAAAGAGGTTCATCTTTTGTCCTTATTTCTATATTTATACTTATTATTAATATAATTATTAATAATAGAATTAATATTTTTATATATGAATATAAAAAATATAATTATATATTTAAATATAAATATAAATATGGGGGAATGACAAAGTAAGTATTATATATTATGTTATATACGAAAATATATTATATAAAAATATATTATGTTTTATACGAAAAAACTACATAAATATATACATAATTTTACAACTATACACACTATATATACTAATAAATAATACTTATTAAACATTAACACTTTTTTTTACTAACAGTTTCATTAATTAATGTTATTAATGTTTAATAACTATTATTTATTAATTTATCAATATATACAGTATGTATAGTTGTAAAACTATGTATATATTTTATGTAGTTTCTTCTAAAATAAAAATCTTTTTTTAATATAATTTTTGTACACTTATTTTGTCCTTCCAGCATATTTATAATTATATTATTCATAAATATTACAGTGTATATATACAATATATAGTACATATACATATATACAGTTGTTAATTGTAGTATAATGACACACATATTGACACTACATCATTATAATATTATAGCATACTTTATACTTCTATGATCAAATTTCTGTGTTAATTAATGTTCTTAATGTTTATTATTTATATATTAATACATATAATTATATGTATATACATGTAATTGTATTCTTTATAAATATTAACAATATATAATACATTATTTACATATAGTATACAGTTTTATCTCTAAATTTATTCTAAAACTTACTATAAATCTCTACTGAAATAATTTCTAAAATTATTTTATTTTAGTATACTTTATACTGTTATTATAAACACTGCATATTTAAATTGGCTTCATTATATTAATGTTATTAATGTTTTATATGTATTTTATTTGATAGGTTAAGTTTTAAAATATTAATTTTAACTTTTTTTTTTTACTATATTTCTGATTGTTCTTCATAAATAATGTATACACAATAATATATAATAAATCATTTAAATATGCACAGTTTTATTAATTACTTACAATTACTTAACTAATTACTAAGTAATTAAGTACTTATTTATTAATTACTTATTAATTACATATAAATTACACGTATATTCTCTATAAATAATTTCTATATTTTGATGTTATAAATTTCTGATAAACACTTTAGAGTTTTAAACTGACAATTATTATAAATAAGACTTAAATAAAATTGTTTGAAGTCAATAGACACTTTAATGTGTCATGTTTATCATAAAGGTAACTTCTGTATGTAAAATATATAAAATTCCAAGACAGCAAAAAAAAAAAAAAAACAGTAATTTCATTTTACATACAAATTCTTCTCATACAGATTCATTTTTCCTGTCTTTATATTTATTGTGTCATTTGTGTAGTTTGCCTAATTTGTGTGGCTGTATAACTAGTTATTGGGTAACATTTTTACACAAAATATGTTCTTATAAAACGATGTTTTTTTTTTTTAAACATGCACTTATTAAAACTACTGTCGGTTATTGCAGCTAAGCTAGCAGTGTCCTAATGAGTGTATTCAGGCTGTACTCTGTGTATAAGTGCACTGATATGGGAGATAGATGAGATTAACAAACATTGTTCAGTCTCAGTTAAGGTGGTTCATTATCTCGGTGTGAATACACCTGTCCCTGGAAGCTCCAGGAGTTTAGTGGAGCTATCGAACCCAGGAGCTATCAAAACAAGTTCAGGACAATTTTCCAGAAAAGCATCAGTCATGGTTTGGTTATTAAAAAGATCTCCAACTGTAAGCATTTTGAGGCACACCATTAAATTTAAAATGAAAAGACTATGGCACAACCTGCCTCTGGCCAGAGAAGACCATCCACCAAAACTGTATTATCGATAATCTCTGTATTGCTTGTTTTTGCTGTTATTCTACTGTAGTATTTGCATTATTTGTATCTGCAGTGTTTATATTATTGGCATATTTTGTCCATCTATGTTACACCAAAGTCCACTAATACTAATTCCTAATACATGCACGTGTACCAGGCCGATAAACTGACATTTAGCCTGAGATTTCTGTATTTCAGTCAATTAAATTAATTTCATAGATAAACTCTAAATGTAAATATAAAGATCATTTTCCTTCTTTTTTTTTTTTAACCCTAAAACTTAAGCGGCTGCAAATATTTTCACTCTACAGCAAACACGAGCGGCTCAGACGTCACGTATCATCATGTAAACCTTTAATCACAGTCATCAATATGTACAAACAGAAACAATAAATCCTCCGTAAGACACAGTGATGTTTCCAAAGACATGGTTCCTCTGTCTAGTAATAAATTATGTACAGTTTGATGTATATGAGAGAAATGTGGAAGGGGAAGACTGATGGCAGGACAGTGGCAGGGTGCAGGGTCTGGAGTGGGAGGCACAAAAGACCAACAGGGGGCAGCAGCGAGCATCACCACATGTACGACTCGTCATACCTGAAAAACACGAGACAGGACGTTTATACGTTTATTGCCTCCTCCATATATACACAACAGAACAACATTACAACATTACAGCAATCGAAATCTCCTTCGTTCGGCTTTAAATAAACAGTGAGGCTAATCAACATTTTATATATATATATATATATATATATATATATATATATATATATAATGTACACACATACACGTTATATATATAATGTTTTGCATTAATAATATACATTCTGTACAATATTATATAACAAATGTTTACATATAATAATTTTAATATATGTATTTTATTTCATTTTTTGCTTTTTTTATATTTTATACTCTTATTTAATTATATTATAAAATAAATCATAATATGAAAAACTAATATAAAACATATTAATATAAGATGTGATATGTAATGTTTTTATTGTCATCATCTCATTATGATAAGATGTTAATATGATAATAAAATGATATGTAACAGCAAATTTAAATATAAAAAATATGTATTTATATGTGTTTTTGCTATGTTTATAATTATGTTCTTTACGACTATTGTACTAAGATAAACTATAATATAAAATAAAATACAATAAATATATAAATGATGAATATCAGCAATAACGTATAGTAAATTGTTTACGTGTATACACATTTACAAATTACGTTAAAAAAATGACACATTATCTATATAAATAATTCACCTTCTACACATTCATGTTAAATTAAGCTTAACAACAATACATTATTATTATTGATTATTATTGAGTTAGGCTTAACTGAACATGAAATGATTGCATAATAATGCAGAAAAAATCCGTTTGATTGCAACATCGAACAGAAAAATGACAGCTTGGTGATATTCTTCCACACAAACTGTTCAGCTGTGATGGATAAATTGTTCAGTTTTCTCCGTTGCTACACTTTCTCTCTCTCTCTTTTTTTTTTCTCCCCCTGCAATGAGCTTGACGCCGTTTCCTGCACCTTTGAAGTCTGATTTAATGGTGTGTTAAAATGTCATGGCCTCTCAGCTGTTGAGTGTGTGTCATGATCCAAACCCACCTCCTTCCTGACAGAGCGAGAGAGAGAGAGAAAGAGAGAGCGAAAGAGAGAGAAAGGGGGGGTGGGGGGGTGGGTGAGGACGCCAACCGTCCCATCTGTCCCTCTGATCGGCTCACAGGTGTGAAAAATTCATGAAGTGTGGTATAAAAACACCAAGTCATTCCCAACCTCCCCTGCACGCTTTAGTGTGTGTGTTGTGCTCAGACACGCCCATTCTGACCTCATGAAGCCGTGCATTTAATATTTAACTGTAATGACTATCATGCAGCACTGATCAAATCCACCTGCACTGCTCAGAGGGCTTAAAGTACATTTGTGAAAATGCTTAAAACCTAGTTTTAGAGGTAAAGAATACACACTAATGTCTAAAGTGTTTATTAGGGGTTTATGTAACCTTAGTTTTAGAAATAGAAACCATGAAAACCATAAAAACCAAAAAGGAAAGTGCAGAAAAAAAATTAAACTTACTCCCTTTTTTAAATATATGATGTGATCTCTTTTTTTTTTTTAAATAAAATTTGATCAAAATTAATGAAATTTTTATTTTTGACTTGGCACACATGCAGGCGCTGTCCAGCAGCGCAATGTCTCAAACCAGAATGTACAGAAAAAAAGGCAAAAGAAAAGGAAAATAAAAGTCCTTTGTGATTTTCGCTGAACTTTGTATCGCGACTCCTTTATTCACGCAAACACATCAGTGGAGAGTCTGTTTTGTTTTTTTCCACTGTTTTTGATGCCTGTGTCAGTAAGGAAAAAACACTGTGTCATGCTGTTTTAGGAAACTAATCAATGACAGGACGGTGTGAAGAAGTTAATATTTTTCGGTATTTTAACAGCACGTTTAACACCCGAGTGTTTTATTCCACTTATACTCCAGCAGTTTGTCAATGATTACAATTTTCTATTTATTAAAGAACCTCACATTGTACATTTTATCCTTTTAT
>CM074928.1:2100313-2113161 GCA_037576815.1 Pangasius larnaudii | reverse complement strand
TGTTGTGGTACGTCCATGAAGGAAGTTAGTTTCTGTTATTACGTAGAGTAAACGTCTCTTAAAGTATAAATCAGCTCTGAGTGTGTGAGCGAGTGTGTGTGCGTGTGTGTGTCTCACCTTGATCGCTGGTTGTGCTCATTGCTGTCTCCGAACAGCAGGTCTGCCAGTCTTCCCTCCTGAGTCGACCTCTTTCCATACCTGAGAGAGAGAAAGAGACAGAAGTCAGAAACTACACACAATAAGCTCCGTTACTTTGACACAGAAAGATTGTTTTTTTTCCCCTCTAACATGAACCAAACTATCACAATGTCTGACCTTCACTAATGAAAATGCACTGACGAGAAAGAGCGCACACACCAAACTCCACTCCACTGCCTCTCAATTCTCTCAGACTTTTCAACTCAGATGATGTCACTGTGAATAAAACCCTCGACAAATGTGACAGCGACAGCATGGAAAAGTACAGAAAGAACTGTAATTGGCCTGAGGTCGTGCAATGGGTCTGTGTCTCTGTCAGACCGCGTGTGGAGAAACATTACAGCTCAAAGGGAAGCAGAAGAAGTTTCACTTCACCATCATCATATTTAACCGAATAAAAATCTCATTAGCGTGTGTATCAAAAAAAAAAAAAAAAAAAGTAAAAACACATGGTCCTTCCAGCTGATAGTAAATGCAGTAGTTTTGACGGTAAAGTTGCAAGTGTTTTCTCTCAGAGCTGAAACGGAACTGAATCTCTCATACGGAGCCATACACACTGCGCTCATATCGATGAAGCAATTTTATGCCCAGATTCATCCTGAATGCCTGCAGGGAACATCAGCGCACTCAAGGGAAAGCTGAAACGATCTGTGAGCTGTGAAACGAAGCGACTGCGTGAGACCACCTGTACCCTGCAGAGAATTATGTAAGAAAGTAATTTTAGTGGAAAATAATGAGGGACAGGGTGGCATGATGAAGCGAAGACACTTTTATCGCCTTCAACTTCATCATTTTCCAATAAAGGCACATCCTGCAGTGTTTTATTCCTCTTATACCACAGCTATTTGCCCTTTTTTAGTCATTAAGGCATGACCTATCATGCTTTTTTATCTGTTTATTCTTTTATCTGTTCAAGTTATTTCCTGTTAACACTTACGCTATATCAGCTAGAAGCACTCTGTCACCAGTATCTCTGTTTTTCTTTCTCTTGAAGTTAGTAAAACAAAAAAAAAACAAACAAACTGCAGCTTGTCACATTACAGAGAAACTGCAAAGCCTAAACTCTTCTGCCCTGAAGATGTATGAAAGCTTAAAGTTACAGCTTTACCTCTGACTGTTACAAAGCTCTGACACTGGAGACTCCTTCTATAAATGTTAAGAAAGCATCTACTTATGGAAAACTTCTCTGTATTAATAGTTACGTTAAAAAAAAAAAAAAAATATATATATATATATATGTATGTAGAGCGACAAAATTAACGCTTCATATGGCTTTGTGTCACTCTCAGGAGAAGCATGTCTTAGCGTTCACCCTGCCACGATTAATGATGCGTTTAAACGCAACTCCTGAATTTATACAGCCGATGCTTAAAGTCTGGGGAACACTGTTGCTAGGCAACAAGTAATACAGCTGCCTTGCCTTATTACTAGTAACCTAGTTAGCAAACTGCTGTTGGGAAACGTTCACCATTAAGAAGGTAACTAACAATTTAGCTAGAGAGATATGGGTGATATAAAGACAGAGACCATGGAAATGAGACAAAACTTTCTGTAGTTTCAACATAAAAGACTTTGTATGGCTAAAATTACACTTAGCATTAACTGCTAACCACACTTCCATAGCTTCTTCCATACTGACATGCCAACAGTGCGCTTGAATTCAGAGCTGTCAGAACATTCTGACTTGATTCTGGTGACAAGAGCGTGCCATTAGTGCAGAATCTTCTCCCAAAAACAATCCTGCTTGAACACAATGTTAACTGGGTGCAAAAATATTTAGTACAGTGTATCTGTCTTTATGAGTGTGTTTCATACAGTTTCAGCATTGCAACAGTTGACCGACTTCATGTTTTTCTGTGTCATGTTAATAAATTTAGTGAAAACAAACAAAGAAAAAAACAGTTAGTACTTTTATGGATGTCTGCTTCTTGTGATTACAAAACTCTGAATAGTTTGATAGTCAATTTAATCCAAACACTGTACTCTTCCCTTGCATGTTTTTGACCTTATTTATTGTAAAGGTCAAGGAATAAGTCTGTTATGAAGCACGGAAGTCCAATATACAATGAGTCTTTCTCTTTCAAATGTCAAGGAGACATTCAGAAAGCATAAACGTGTAAATAAACTCGGTCAGAGAGTCAGGAATGAATCTCCGAGCAGCCAAATTTGCTTTGGATTGGATTTTGAACCACTCACTGTGCATCTGCTTGGCTTTTATAGGCTCCGTGCGCGAATGAGTGGCTCCATCAGCCTTTTCGGCATGACCCATAATGATATTTTAGGCTCTGAGTGATGGATTCGCTGCAGTGTGTGACAGGAGCAGGAGATGGATGAGAACAGCGGGTTGCTGATGTGAGGCATGAAGCCGTGTGCTATGAAGTCCAGCAGAGCTTCTGAACTTCGATTGCGCTTAAACATTTCAGAAACCAAAAACTCTAGCAGTTATCATAGATTCTAACACACCTAAGAGAAAGTGAAATCTCAAAGTCCGAGGAACTGAATGTATGTATCTGAAGTTGCAAATAATAAACTTTATAATATAGCATAAATTAAGTATTTTATATAATATCTAAACTAAAATAATTCTGTAACATAGTAGAAACCATAATTTGTGTAACAGTGTTGAAATAAACAAACAAAAAACAAATCTATATCTGAAATGTATAAGAAATCACAAAACCTGTAAAATATCTAAAATCTGAAACTCTGAGAAATCTGAGAAATTCCATAATATGAATCTAAAGTCAGAAAATCAACATTATATCAATAACGATAAACTTTATATTATATGCAAAATCATATACGCTGTCTAAAATCAGAAAATGTGTATCTAAGTAAAAATGTTTAATACCAAAAACTGTAAAATAGCTCTAGCATCAGAGCCTCTGTAATAAATAAGAAACAATAAATTGTATAATAGTGCTAAAATAAACTAATATCATCTGAAATCTAACTGTCTGTAATATAATTGAATTCATGAACTGTGTAATAGCTTAGAAATCAGAAAAGTTGGAAAATTGGAAATTCATTAATATATTTGAAATAACCGAAACGTAAGAATCAGCACAAACATGCACTATAACATACAGTTGTACAAAACAGTGCCATAACCTTCTTTAACTTAGACAATGATCTTCTTTCGTGATGAGAAATAATCAGCTCTTGTCTCTCTCACCTTTGCCGGGTGATGAGGTTGATGTAATGTCTGAGAGCCGTGTAGTATTTGGCGAGCTCCTCGGGCGCCGCATCCTCTCCGGGATTCTCCGGTTTGGGCGGATAGGCGTCCACCACGGTGCTGAGATACAGGAGAACGCACAGGAGCAGGGAGAAGATGACGGTCCACGACTTCAATACGACACTCATCTGTTAGAGAAAAAAAATAGTTTCATGTGATTTTAGTCACTTAAGTGGTGTTGAGTTTCATTGCCTCAGACCATCTCTTTAGATTTTATAGCACTATGGCTGAAGGATTTCTTTTATTTATCAAATATTAAATATATCTGATCTTCACTACAATACACACAGCAATAGTATTAATAGAGCTAGATTAAGAGATGAAGACAGGCAACAAAAATTAAAATAAATAAATAAACAACAACAAACTATATATATTTTGTTTTTGTTTATATTTATGTATAATTTCTTAAATAGTATTTAAGAAATAATACAAAAAATATAGTCAAATTTTGAAAAAAAAAAAATTTTATAATATAATATATTTTAAAAATTCGTTCACCCACAAGTAAACCTCAAGGGAGCAACGAATTCCTATCTTTTAACTTTTATATACTCCTATGCATCCAAAATGTATACAAAATAACATAATTACCTACAGTAATGAATTAGCACCTACTGTTTGTGTATAGACAACTACACTGACACGAATCCCGGAGGAATTAATTAATTAATTTTTATTTATATAGCATTATAACAATAGTCACGGTCACATAGCAGCTTTACAGAAATCCAGATATGGATTTAGATGCAGATCCCTAATGAGCAAGCTAGAGGCAAGGAAAAACTCCCTGAGAAGACATGAGGAAGAAACCTCTTCTGGGTGACAGTGGATAGTGCAATTATGAGTCATTACTCTTCCACAAATGTATACTACAAACAGTCAAATAGTATTACTAAGAGTGTTGGAAGGATCTTCAGTATGAGAATCAGGATTAAAAAAAAAAAAATCCTTAGATTTTTTCGCTTTGAATCTATAGCACCCAAGTGAAGTGAAGTGTCTACTGTATAATGAATGAGAATTGGGTATAGACTGTTTTTTTCATTAAATACCATCTTTAGGCTATCCTAAAGTGAGACCACTCACAGCGATCTTAATGGTATCCATGTGGTACCATCCACAGCAATCTCACAACAATCTTTAGGCTATTACACATTTTAGGTGTATTAGAGCGCAATATTTTAGAGACATTTCTTCTACTTTATATCAATACCCCTTTGAAAGAAAAGCAAATAAAATGTCATTTTACTGATTAGTTTCAATGTCTGAGAGGGAAGTTAATGTGACTGGATGTTTTATCTCTATCCCCTTGAATATTGTGCTCTAACCTTTAGCGTTTATCACTCGCAGAAACATATTTTATAAAGGTGCATATTTTCTATCTAAAGATACCAGACCTGGATGATATAGCATACCTTTAAAACACATTTAAGGTACTTAAATTGATCATAAGTACCTTTTAAGAGAACATTATTGTCCTGTTTTGTTCATGTAAGCGTAACGTTATTCTCTAAGCTTAGGCGTTTATAACTTGTAGCTGTTGTTGTATGTTAATGCACTACATAAAGCAGCTTTATCAATATGAAGGCTTTTTAAAACTGCAGGTTATCACTTTTGTAGGCTCTGATTACTAATTTCATATTTGGAAGAGTTTCTGATTTCATGGGCTTTTAATGTTCATGTCTCCAAATGAGACTTAGAAACTTGTCATTCCTTTAATCAGAAGAAGAAGAAATTGTAAATGGACCTGTATCTAAATAATGTGAGGCATTACCAGGTGTGTCCGTAGAGTCCTGAGGAGTTTTACGTGTGTGTTAGAAATCAATTTCAGTCGCAATTATGTCTTTATATGACTCTGACTTTAGATGAGTAATGTGCAAGCGGTGATGGGGGAAAAACTTTGTAAGGATCGGAGAAGGAAAAAAGATGAGCTACACTGTCTCCTTTGATTACTATAGAGAAACTATTTAGTATAACAGGTATGATAAAGTATTTAGCTAAACACTTGGCTCAGTGATGCTTTTACCAAATGTCAAATCCTTATTGAGCATTGGGTCCTTTATACATCATTAATCTGTAAACAAGTGATTTGGTCCAAGTCCTTTTTAGCACAGTCTCTGATTGGGGATGGGCTTGTCGCTGTCCGTAGTTCTGAACGCACTCACTGTTATTACTCTGTGTGAGTCAAAGTGGCTCGACTTGTGTTGTAATGTCAAAGCCACAAGTTTTTCTTTTATATTAGAAGGAACAGATTTCAACATTCAACAGTGAATTGATCCTCTTCATGCATGCATTCATGGCCAGCGTGTCCCTGCAACCAACATACCTCATATAACCCCCTTATTTTCAGATATTCCACACGCACACACACTTATGTTTTGTCAATTTACAGTAATATGGAATAAACAATACAATAGAAATAGGAGGTAATGAATTTATTAAGCGTAGGCTTTGAGAATGATGACATAGTTGTACATAACTGTCTTCTTTAATCACCTCATTTAAGTTAACCTAAAAGACCTTATATTTGTTTTCTTTGCACCGAATCATTGTTTATATGCATTTGTCTTTTCTCTGTATAACTTTGTGTAACATTTCATTGCTTTGGAAATACACTAACTTCTTTTACTGACATGTCAGTCAACTGAAAATTTAATCACCACAGCATCTGTGAAACATGCAACAGTCTGCCCACTAAAATGCATGTAATACAATGAAACTTTCTTCTAATTTCTGTCAAAATATGAAGTATTTGTTAGGTACATACATGGTGGTACATGGTGCAACTTGGCTGCATTGAGTTTCTTTGAAAGATAGGAATCTGACAGTGGTCAGTGTCAATAATAATAATAATGATAATAATAATAATAATAATAATAATAATAATAATAATAATAAAATCCCCTTCTGTCATCTTATTTAGAGCATAACAGATGAGTTCGTGCTTTTACAACTGTCACTGCACGAGCACATCTGAAACAAATGCACATCTTGTTTTTGCATAACAAAAAAAAAAAAAAAAATTTTTATTTCTCTATTTAGTTCGTGCATTAAAAAGGAAAAGGCCACGCGACTGGGTCCTGCTTTCTAAAGAGAAGAAGTGGAATAACACTTACTGTTGGTGTTGAGATGAAGCTGTAGATTTGAGATTGAGTTTTAACTGAAGCCGAAGTCCTTGAGCTCAGAAGTGGCGCGCGCTGATCGCTGATGTGTGCGGACTGCTTCACGTGCGCTTTTTATACGCGCAGTCGCTGGTCGAGGTTTGCGTTAGGAAAAAAGAAGAAGAAGAAAAAAAAAAAAAAAAAGCACAAGGGGAGGGCTAAACGCGGGCGCGCGCGCACACACACGACATCAGTATCAGATTATTTTGACATGCTTTTGATATAAATCAATCTCAATAGCTTGTTGCTCGCGAACTCCACAGTGTGTAATTAGCACCTGTTGTGCGCGCGCTCGCTCGCTCGCTCGCTCCGGCTCGTGCGTGACCGTTAGAGTTTAAAATTCAAATTCAATATATAATATAATATAATGTGTGTGTGTGTGTAATTAGGATACATTACAGATATATTCCTAGGATTATTTATTTATTTATTTATTTATTTACTTACAAGTAGGTGTGTTGATTAGGGTTTACAGAATTATAAACCTGATAAACTACACCTCCTGTATATAGCTATATAGCCTAATATACTAGATAGACATGCTAATTATGCTAAAGTGCTTGACAAAATAAAAGTTGTCCACTAAGGATATAGCTAGAATGATGTCTTGTGAATGTATGTTGAACATCAGACCTCTTTAATCTCTTTTGATAAAGTGAAGTGAAGCTGTAGTGATAAAAGTGATCCCGTCAGCTAAACCCTGGCCTAATTAACAACACACTACCAAACACTTTAGCAATTGAAGATGCTAACCCTGATGTTTGGTGATAGTGGTATCAAAATACATGTAGGATTACAAATCCTGAATCTCCTGTTAGGCCTTATTTTGTATAAAAGTCTTACATTATTGAATTAACACCCTAAATCCTCCATTTGTGTCCAGCTGGACTTAAACACTAGCTAATTGAGCTAATTTAAAGCTATATGTGTTATTTCAAAAGTGTAGCTGTGTAGTTATCTTATCCAAACCAATATGAATGTGTTTAAAATATATATTGCCATCATAAATGTTTAAGGACCACAAAATGTTATTCTGAGTTTACGGATTTACCTGTTTAGACGAATTAGTGTCCTACAATACCGGAGACAAACACAGGATGGCACACAAGACTTTGCAAACATTTAATTTCCAGGCTGTATCTTTATAGCATTGTATCAAATGTTCTTATTAAAGTCTCTAGTAAGGAATAAATCATGACAGTGTGCGCGATTATAAGAAAATTAATCAACGCTGGGAAGGTGTGATGTACCCCAGCGAGAAGCTTGATTATTTTCCGATAACACCTTGCCCTGAAGTGTTTTATTCCTCTTATACCACATTTGCCAGTTGTTACAATTTAATTCCTTGAGTCAAGTTAGTTCCTGTTATCTCTTACATTATGTAATCAGATGATAATATGGTTTGATTAAAAAAAAAAAGTAATTAGTCTATTTATTAAACAGATTATGTACAAATGGTATAGATGTACCAAACAATGCCTCTTGGCACGAGTGTATTTAATTTAGTAATGCATCTTGCATGATGCTTCTCTTACGTTTTAGCTACATTAGCCTTGTGACTCAAGGAAAAAACTAAAGATGCAAACCTCAGACACCAAACAGGTTTTGTTTGATTGACAATCATTCATGATAAACGGGACATTGTATACATTTACTTTTTGTCTGAAGTATTACTTTTAATAGGTATAAGGTAAATGCAGGATTTATTATACTTACTTGTATTTATGGGCCGTTTACTATTTGAAAGAAACATGTCCAGAAGAAGGGCTGATTACCCAGCGGTGGTGTTATGGATCCAGGCGATGTTGAATCACCTCCAGACTATGATTAAGACACATTGAGAACTTCTCATAGGAAGTTTTTGAACAATCACTCACAGCTGTGATGATGCACTGGGTGGCAGAAATACAAAAGCATGAACACGAACCCACACCCAACCCACACACTCATCTCATCTTTCTCTCTCTCTGAGCCCTTCGGATTATTCATATGATGGCATTTATGAACGTGCATGCTCATATTCGCTACTCAATATTAAGACTATTGCTGAGTTTATCTTCTGTTTATGTTTAGTCAAGCAGAAATATATCATTTCAAGCAATGGATGTTGCATGCTGTGTGGTGATGAGCAGATTATTTAGCAAGCTATTTAATTATTCAGTTCACAAATGGCTAGTCAAGAAAAGCCATGTATTTTTTGAGGTACAATAATATACAGCTTCATAAATGTCAGCAATACAGTATATAAGCATCTAAATATTTAAATAAAAAAGGATGTGGCTTAAGAAACTTTTTGTGAGATTTTACGAGCACTGAGGAGACTGAGAGCTGCAGTAAAGGAGCAAAATTGATTTTTTTTTTTCTAGAGGAATCTGGAATCTCAGTGGAATCTCTGGAACACTTGCAGCGAATGAAATAGCGATTATGTGGAAAATTTGTAATAATGCTGCAAGATTTTTATTTGACTCATCCTCATAGATTTGGTCATTTAAATTTGTCTTTCAAAAAACACCATAGTATATACACACCACATACATTTGCATGATTTAAACTGAATGGGTTAAATCATGGCTCTTTGGACGCCATCCATGTAGGCCATCCAAGCATTAAAAATCGCAGAACAAATACAGGCAACATTTTGTATATACATTATGCAAGGAATACCCGTTTTAGTCTCAGCAACTACGTATATACTGTTGGTTCCTCAAGGTTCAAGGTTCTTTATTTGTCACGTACATTACATACATGTGATGTATTAATGTAGCGAAATGTTTTTTCTTAGTGCCTCGTTCCACAGTGTAACAGTGATACATAATAAAACAGAATATAATAAAAGCAGAATATAATGAATAAAATAGAAAAATAAAATGGAATAGAATCTAGTAGACAAAATATAGACGTAATATGTAAAAATATGTTTATCAGCTGGAGGAATGCTTAGCAGCTTTTAGAGGAGCGTAGTGTGCAAAAAATTGTCTCATAGTGCAAGAATGCAAGAGTTTTTGTTTGTTCATAGTGCAACTGTTTGTGTATGTGTGTCTGTGAAGAGACTGCTTCTGGGATGGTGAAAGTCTTTCACGATCCTCCTGGCCCTGGTCTTGCATCGCTGGCTGTAGATGTATGTGATGCAGGGGAGAAAAGTCCTGATGGTCTTCTCCGCTGCCCTCACCACTCTGGACAGTACATTCCGGTCCTTGGCCGTGGTGCCTCCGAACCAGTTGGTGATGCTTCCGGTGAGAAGACTCTCCACAGCTCCAGTGTGGCAAGCCTTCTGCACCCTGTGAGTGATCCTGAACCTGGCCAGACATCGTAGATGGTAGAGACGCTGGTGCACTCTTGTCGCCAAGCTGTTTGTGTGTGTAGTCCATGAGAGGTCTTTTGTGAGATGGTCCCCAAAGTATTTGAAGCTGCTCACCCTCACGACTGTGGCCCTATTGATCAACAGGGGGCTGTAGTTCCTCACCTCCATCTTCCCATAGTCAGTAAACACCTCCTTAGCCTCTCTTTCATATTGGGCTACTTTTTTTTGTAAAGAAATGAAAACATTTGTGGGCAGTTTTATAGATTTTTAGTGAAATGGGTTTGGCCACAATGTTTAGGGACATGACAGTAACCATTACTGGGTTTCTTTCTTAAGTTGTTGTTGTTGTACCTAGAGTTTGAGTGACTTGTGTAGTTTCCTGGCTGAAAGTACATCTCACTCTGGCTCTGTATGCTATTGTAATCACTCCATCAGCTACGTGGGTATGTAATTAATAAAGCTGTGATTGAGGCATCTTCAGTGGCCAAATCATCACTGCACACTTCAACTTTGTTCCCTAACACATAATAATCGCCAATGAGACACTCACTAACACTTAGAGAAGAGCAAATCATCTACACTTGAACAGCAACACTTTACTCATGACTAATAATATAACTGTGACTTCGCTGAGTAATCTCCATGAAAATAGGAAATAAGAGGTTTGTTTTGATACTTCACATCAGTGACCAATGGGTTTATGGTAAAAGCTGAGTCAGTCATGGGCCATGAAGCGATTGGGTTACAGCCAACTAATTCTGGAGGTGAGAGCCATTTAGCAACATGAAAGTAAATTGAGAGACCATAATGAAGTGTTTTATTCATTTATTTAGAGTATAATTTTGTATAGAAGTTTCACTTTAAAATAAATAGACAGGTTCTGTGAGGTAACATGTAGCTACTGTCAAATTTGAGATTGGTGTTAGTTCTACTGACTTTGTTGAGTTAGCATGTTACAAAATATGTATGTTTCAGGAATTATATAAGTTAGATGCAATTGTGCACTTACACAAGCTAAAATTGAAGCTGCATGCATTTACATAAGATATTTTTTTCCCTCAACCACCAGCACACATCAGTTTTTAATATTTTACATGTAATTGCATAGGAAGTGTCTGAGTGTGGCAGTTTGTAAAAAGAACTAGAACTACAATAGAGTAGAATAACTTTTCAGAAAAGTGCTTTTATTAAACCTCCCCACCAGTTTAGATTATAAGCTGGGGAACAAGTGAAAAAAAACCCCAAACAAATACAGATGACATGAAAGGTTTCATTCAATAAGGTAGTATCATTAGAGAAACATTCTCAGGATTATAAGTGCAGTCACTTTGACTCCCTGCTGTGAAGCAACAAAAACAACTTCTTCTCATCATCGTGGTCACACAGCATCAGATCAGTCGGACTGTGATGGATGACGATGTGAGACGATGACGGGTTTCGACTGTTGTCTCACCATGTCAGAAGGCTGGATTTAGCCTCAGGAAAGCTGACGCATTCTCTCCTCTCTCGCTCTGTCTCTCCTCAGGGGCCGAGTTATGGAGCCCCCTCACCGAGAAGCCCCCTGATTATGTTTTCGACGTCAATGGGTTTACTCACTGACTGCAGAAATTTACCCAGGATCATTACGACATAAGTGCGCTATCCTGCATCGATATCATTTCAGGAGGATGCAGATGCATCACCCGAAAAGGCGAAAATCTCCAGTAATGGATCTGGCAAGCTCTGTAGTGATGATTGGATTACATGATTCAGATATGATTGAATTATATCCACTAAACTTTAGCACTTTTAATATCATGATGAAAGGGTATCAGTTTTACTGTGATCATCATAAAAGGGAAGCATTGCTAATGAAATGATGATGCACGATGCATACAGTATGTGCTGGAAATGAGTAGTCGAGATGTATTCTGCGTATTCTGCCCTCTTGAGGTGTGAAATAGTCACACTGCCTGATATGAAACTCTGAAAGGTCTTCAGCTCACACTGACTAAAGACAAGTCATTCACACTGAGGGCTGCACAAATGGAGAAAAAAGAGCCACAAAAAAACTTAATCATTTGAAATGCTTACTCATTTAACTAAATATTTTGATGTTTGAAAAATTTCTGGTCTGAGATTAAAATATGTGAACATTAGTGTTGAAATAAGAGGTTTGAGGATGGAGTAGTTTATCAGGTAAGGACTAAAACACCTCAAGATGTGCTGTTATGGGAAAATAATCAATGCCATGGTAGTGTGATGAAGCGGCATCACTCTTAACACACCATGTTGACTATTTTCCTATAACAGCACATTCCAAAGTGTTTCAGTCCTCTTATACAACAGCAATTGATAATTCATTTGTAGTTACATTTAATGTTATGGAACGTCCATTAAACAAGTTACTTCCTGTTCTCGCTTACATTATATCGGCTATAAACAGTCGTTCCCTCACCAGCCTCTTGTTTTTCTCTCTCTTTAAGTTAATAAGACAAAAAAACAGCTTCTCGTGTTGCAGAGAAACTGCAAATCGTAAACTCCTCTGTCCTAAAGATGTCAGAAAATGGTAAAGTTCCAGCTTTATCTCTGACTGTTACAAAGCACTGACATTGGAGACTCCTTCCTTTAAATGTTAAATAAACATCTCCTGATGGGTTCACCATGTCAACAATTACACATGTTTTTAATCTGTTTATGTGGGGCCATACAAGTCCCTGTGAATGAGCTGTTTCTATAGAAATGATAAAGTATTAGAATGAGTGCATTAATATAAACCTGTGATTTGCAGAGCAAAACAGTTTTGAGCTGGAGCTTAAATATATGTTTTGGATTGAAGACATTGTCCTGTACTGAAGAATTTTCATCCTCTTGTGTCTATGCTGAGTCTCGTACACCAACACACACACATATCAGATGTAATCCCAAGACAGAGTTGTAAATCGTTGTGGCAGTTGGATGGCGAGGTGAAGCT
>CM074928.1:2088696-2100213 GCA_037576815.1 Pangasius larnaudii | reverse complement strand
CATACATGTCACTATATACACACTGTACACAATGAGCGCATTAATATAAACCTGAGATTTGCGGCTGCACTATTGACCAATCAGTTTCAAGCATTCAGCAGCGCTGTGGTATAATGTGTTTTAATCAGCAGAGCACCAACAAAGCAATTTTCTGAAGGAAAACAAGTTTTAATTTTTTCTGCCTTTAGATTTGTCTTTGTAACTTGAAAAGGCATGACGGATCTATGATCAGTGCCGAGCTGAGAATAAACCAACAAGCAAATAATATCTGCTCAGTAGTGCTCCCGGTGGTCCCCTTCCATTGATGGACAGGTTGAGGGGGGCAAATACTTTGCGTATAGCAACAGACGGGCTACACCTACATGTGTATATGTCTGGTAAGTGAATTTGATCAAATGGCAACTTGATGTATTCAGGCACTGTAAAGCACATAAACCATAGTAGTAACTACACGAGGAGAAAATGAATAGTTTACTGAAAATCAATTGTAGCCAGTGGTGCAAGTTGTGATTAGTGGACAAGCTGAACATTTCACCATCTTATCATCATCTTATTCAGTGCAATGATCCACCCTCAGAGCAGTCTGATTTATTAAAACCAGTTTCAAACAATATATGAGAAGCACACAATGGTCTGGTTGGCGTAGTGTGAGTGTGTGAGCAGGTGTTTAGGACTTGCGAGTTCTGCGTCATACACACCATGTCAGTCATTCATTAAGAAACAGCAACAGCTCCAAACACTTCTGGCTTCAGTGAACACCAGATGCTTTGACTGTTACATGAATGTGTATTGACGTATGTGTTGTTCTGTCCTTACCTTCCTGGTATAGGTAAATATTTTTTTCAACTTT
This sequence comes from Pangasius larnaudii, assembly GCA_037576815.1. NCBI lineage: Eukaryota > Metazoa > Chordata > Actinopteri > Siluriformes > Pangasiidae > Pangasius > Pangasius larnaudii. The sequence goes on along the minus strand of CM074928.1, from coordinate 2,099,363 downwards.
TTATTTATTTCCTGCTCCTTTTGTTGTTTGATTTGCTCATTCGAGACTTTGACATGTAATGTACTATACCCTAAGCACTAATTTTAAAGACTTACTCATTTGCTTCATATAAATCTGGGATGGGCAGGAATGAAAAGAATAATGAAAACAAAGGGCAGGAATGAAAAGAATAATGAAAACTGGTTCAGTGCTGGATAAAATGTTCAATAGTACTTTGTTGATCAGCAGTGCAGTGTGTATGAATACAGAATAATCTCAGAGAATAATTACTCCAAATCCTTCTGATCAATGATCACAGTTTTTGGATAAGCTATAATATGAAGGTATGAAAGCTTCTTTATTTTTCCTCAAATGCTATTTTATTTTGGCTCATTTTACCATTTCAAGAAAGGATAATCAGAGCAAGTTGAACTAATAAATAAATAAATCCACTGTGATGATATTTTCCCCAGGGTTTTGCGGTTAAAATGGTGTTTTTTAGTTTGTTGGATGCTGTTTATGTACCTTAGTGCTAACTGCTTTAACATTATTAACAATATTATCATGCAACTAGTTAATGCACATAACTTTACTGACATACAGTACCTGTGCATTATTTCATCTGGAGGAGGCGTGTCCTCTTTGTTTGTCAGTCCCAGTGAAGGAGGCGTGGCCTCTGATTCTGTTTCTCAAGTGAAGGTGATGTGGCCTCTCTGTCTGTCTTCAAATTGAAAATAGACACTTGTCCACTAGTCCATAGTGGTGTGATGGCATAATCACAGCAATAATATGTTCCTTTTTAGATAATTATTTTATAATCTAGTAAACTTTCATCTTAATTGTAGTGTTCATTTCACACCTATGTAACACTTTAACACTCCCTTTTCTCTACATGCTAATTTTAAATGAACCAACAGTCGACTGTTATCTCCTCCTCCCTGTAGTTGCTGTCGTAGCATTATGCCTTTCTGGTCTTGATCTAAGCTGACAGGTCCAAACACCTGTGGCTTTGTTTATTTTCACCTTGACGAGGCCATGGCTGTCTCCCAACCAAGCAGAGGTGCTGATGTCAAGTGTCAAGTGTGTCGAGTGGGTTTTATTGTCTTTCCTCTATATAACTTTTATACATTGGAAAGAAATGTTCTTTCTTTAGGACCAGGGTGCAACACATAATATGCACCCAGGACAACATAACAGTATCTGATTGAGCCAAAGCAAACAAATCATAGGCATTACACTATCATGCAATTTGCATTTGAAAAAAACAGATGGAGAAAAGATCCATAGTAAAAGATGGTCTTGCAGCAGCACAATAGCATTGCTTCTGATGGCATAATACAGTCCATGAGATAATACTGTAATTTTAAAGTTTGTGCAGTGATAGTCGTCCAGGATGGGTGCTGGGCAGGTCTTGACTTTTTAATGAAACTGGAAAGGCATTTTATATTAAGGAAATTTATATGAAGGTAATTTAAATGAAGGAGTATATCATCATATATAAAGTGGAATTAATGTCTGGCACACAAGAAATTGATCTTCTTATAGCAGTAAACAACAGTTGAGTGAAACGGTGTACACAGTGTTCCTCTTTACCCAAGAAGTGGTTAGTTAGCCAAGACATGCAATTTCTGCTTCACAGCTACCAGCTAAAAAGCTTACATTGACGAAAATAGGTGTGTGTTGTAAGCATTGTGTTGATTTGCTTGGCTTGATGTGTCTACTTTACTATATATATATTTAACAATAGACAATAGAAGAAAATCCCTAAAGTTGTTTTTACCCTTTTAGGAGTTTATCCTGGATTTTGCTGTCGCAGATAAAAATTGCACATCAAGAAAGAATTCTTTGTTCATGAGCTGAAATTGGTGGTCTTAGAATGCGTAATGTGATGTGCTCAACCACGGCTGAATTAGTGTTATTGCGACCAAAGACAGCCAACAAAAAGCAAAGATCTGATAAAAATATCAGAGACGACTCAAAAGGCAACCCCTTCTGGGTGACGTTGAATAGTGGAATTCTGATTATTACAATAAACATTCTGTCTGTGTTATGACACTTACCCTGTTTGTTTAGTGGTCTGTGTTCATTCCTGTCTTTTTCTCTGCAGTTAGAACTGTTCCTACTTCTCTACAGAGCCTCATCCTGTCTTGTTCTGAGTCCTGGTGTGTCTCCTGTGTGTCCTGGTGGATTTGCCAAAATAAGCTTACACCCACTGTACACTACTGTGTGAACAGAAAGGGGCCTGTGCACATGAGGCATAGTGGAAATACGTCACTGAGGCCTGCTTTGCTAGTTAAGTGCTTATTTGGGAGCTGTCCCAAAACCAGGGGAGCTCCAGGGGTTTCCCTGCGGTTAGTACAGCTCTAGAACCGAGTGTGCTTCACCAGAGCTGATGCAGGAAATGAGAGCTGAAGAGGAAGCAGCAGGAGGGAATGTGGTCCTGGCGGTTAGGGTTTCTCCAGGAGAAATTAGAGATGACTGCGTCTTTGGCAGCAGGAGGCAGAGGAAGGCAGATGCTGATGTGTTGTAGTTTATAGTGTCCTTGATATGTTAAATATTTGCCAAGCATTTGCCCAAGTCATTTTCCTGCTTTTGCCATCTAGGCCCTATTAACACTCCACAGCAAGAAAGGCTGACAGTGATATTAACCATATGAACCATAAAACATACAAAAGTCACTTATGAATGATCTATTTTAAACAAAGTGTGGTACACATAGACAAACCAATAGATACTTTATTGTACAGCCAAATGCTGAGAAGGTTCTCAGCTCTGGTTAAATACTCGTCCTTGCAGCAGTATAAATCTAACCAGTCCAAGTATCTTGGATTCCTTATTACTAACCATTTTACTGTATATACCATATAAACTATACTTCCTAGACTGTATATCAGGGTGAGTTGATGAAGTGGAGTTACAGTCATTACCACCAAGTTGATTCTTTTCCTATAACTGGATTAATTAAAGACTGACGCATCATACCTTTTTATCAATTTATTGTCAGGCTAATGTTATGGATTGTCCACAAAACAAGTTCGATTCTGTTAAAACTTGTGTCATAGCAGCTAGAAACAGAGGTTCCCTCAGCAGCCTCTTTTCTTCTCTCGCTCTTATAGTTAAAAAACAAAATCACAGTTTGCCATGGTACCCAGAAACCACAAAGAAGTGTAAAATCCTGCCCTGAAGATGTCGGAAAACCTAAGGTTACAGCTTACATTGGAGACTCCTTCCATAAATGCTAAATAAATGTCACAGAAATCATGTCATCATATCAATTATTCTTTGTGAAACATCAGCCCAGTTTATTATTAGATTCGATTATATGGAGCGTTCGCCATACAAGTCCCTGTGAATGATCTGTAACTATAGAATGATAATGTATTAGAAAGAGCACATTAATGTATACAATACAAAACAATACAAATACAATACAAAAGCCACAATAATGACTTTTTAGAAGGCATTGCTGCTATGAATCACATCATGGGCGATTGTCAGTTTACCTATACACTCCAGTAGACCAGAGCAGATTAATTTGATGTAATGCTCATTTCACATTCATGAGCAGCTGAATGTCATATGATAAAATTGGCCAAATGAATCAGGGTCTTGTGCTGAGATTGAGTTCTTAGCCAAGATTAATTTGCAAAACAGCAGACAGGACTGAAACTACACCATAGTGATGTATAACAAGCTTCTAGGCCTTCTACACCTTTTATGCATGTGGCTATAGAGCCATAATCATACATTTTTAGGCTAAACACAAAGCTGCCAAAGTATGCAAGCTTCTCGCTCTGGTTGCAGGAGAAGGTAATGAAAATAATGGATAGGCTCTTCTTTATTCCAACAAAAACAAGCTTGTTATTTAGTCTACAGCAATCAGGGGACCCCGAGAAGCCCCTGGGCCCTCCATTGGTGGATATATTTTCCTGTTTTAACTCCACCTATCGACACTGACTTGCTATAAGTACGTGGCGTGCGTCATTGCATTGTCAATCTTACCAAAGTTAGCCTGGAGCTAGTGTTTTTATGGATTTTCCTGTAGTTGTGACGTACTAAAACAGATCAGGCTTATAGGTTCATAGCCTTGCGGTAGGCAGAGGGCTCATCACAGCCAGACCCTTAGCTGGAGATCCCCAGAGTGTCCGGCACGTCGATTTTTATCACCTGGCTTATTCCGTAGGTGGGGGGGGGGGGGGGGTTTGGAGGGTTTCAAGATCTGAGGAATCGTTGATGGAATTGTATTCTTGTCAGTGAAACCCAAAACCAAAGCCATGAAAAACCAAAAGCAGTTTAAAAATGATATACATGAATAATGGATTTTATTCAGAGAAGGACTGAATTTATAACTTAACTGACATTCTGTTTGACATTCTAGTGATCTGAAGGGAGGTCATTATTCAATACCTAAAATAATTGGAAAACAGTATATTGGATGTGATATATGTCATGTCCTCTACCTTCAGTATGAACAATGTGAGTGAACGTCTGTTTTTTTCTTTCTTCCCCCACTTTTAATATGTAATGGATGGATAACACTCTTCATTTAATGCATAAAAAATACATTTTTAAAAATATATCAGCCCAAAGACAGGAAAGAGAAACCTGGAGATTTTGTTATTATTTCATTCATAATTGAACTGAATGTGTTTTGCCTCAAGCTGAAACATTCCTGCAGCAACGTTCTTAATCAAGGCTGTTTGTCTTTGCAGGATGACAAGGTTTTGCCTGAAGTCACGCCTTGCTTTTTATAAACAAATTTTGCTACGTGACTTTTTTTTCTGTCTGGGGCTTTACAAGCATAACTGCAGAACCCTTACTAGCTGCAACGTGAACTGTTTCCAAGAAACGTTGCTAACTGCTAGTGTGAAATATCCAGTCAGTGTCTTTATATATGTAATTACCAGTTTGATTTAATTTAATTTTACTTTATACCACAGCTCTCTCGAAACTGATTAGAAATTGTTGATTCACTCCCTATGCAAATCACTTTATCATTTCTGTAGTATTATGTTACACAAAGACTTGCTTGGCGGACACGCCACAAAATGTGCTGTTATGCATTTACTGTTGTGTGTTTATTTTTACATTTATGGAAGGAGTCTCCAATGTCAGCCCTTTGTAACAGCCACAGGTAAAGCTATAACTTTAAGTTTTCAGCCACAGGAAAGTCTTCAGGACAGAGGAGTTTACACTTTGTGGTTTTTCATTTACATTAACATTTACATTTATGGCATTTGACAGATGCTCTCATCCAGAGCGACTTACATTTAGCTTTTTTTTTGTGTCTTGTAGCTATTGGTAGCTATTAGCTTCTCTTATTGTTATCCATATGGCTTCAGTATAAATCTCATGAATCAAACTTAATATACTGAGCATGTCGTGGCTGATTGACTACGTTTACCTATCCAAAGTGGCTTACAATTTTTTATTTTTTTTATTATTTTTTTTTTATTATTTTTTTTTTTTAGCACTTGAAGGTTAAGGGCCCAACAGTGACAGCTTGGCAGTCCTGGAAGTTATCTCACAACCTCCCGCTAAATAGTCCAGTGTCATAACTGCTGAGCCAGCACTGCCACATTTGGGATATTTAGCTTTTTTTTTTGGCAAAACTTTAATTACTGTTTTAGTTGTTTCATACAATAGGGCAAACATGTGATCTCAGAGTCATCTGTACCGCAGATTGACAGGTTTATTGAAAATGTGTCCTCTAACATTTTCACTTTGAATTAACACTTTTCTGCAAAATGTCTTCCAAAATTTTTCATACTCAGTTTATATTATGGAGAATTCCTTTGACAAAAGAAGAACATATTGAAATCATTCTCATGGCTGGATCAGTAAGCTGTCGCAAGGTTGTTACAGTTACAGTTACATGCATAACACCAGATGTGTTAACATGAGTTCATCTATCTATATCTATTTCTGTATTTAGTAAATCTTCCTTTTGAATATTTGTGTGTTCTCTCTGAAAGGTCACATGACCAAATATTTAAACTGACACTGAGCTTATGTAGTCACACTGAAAGTCAATATGAGTTGAAATGTCACATCCGTAGCGCTGGAATGGTCTGGGTATTAATCCAACAGCAGGGATGTTGCCGTGTGTGTTAATAGGTTCTTTCATGAGTGTCCTCGGAGAGAGTAGATGTCAGGTGTCAGATGTCTGTACTAACAGCAGTCAGCCTTTGTTTTACTGAGAATGTAGTAATAATCATTAAAGTGCCAGGAGGTGCTGGAAATCGAAACGCGATCAGAATCCTCAATACCTCCAATCCCAAACACAGACATGCACACTCCCAGTAGAATACATCTTTATTACTGGGGCCAAACCCCAAATTGCACTCTGTTGGACACTACATAGGATGTAGAGGCCATTATTTCATAGCCTGTGTATGAAAAATACTAGTATGAAGCCATTGGGGATTATACTCAGTGTTGTATGGCAAGCTTATGGCATCTTTTTTTTTTTTTTATTGACACACCCAGCCACATGTCATGCTGTCAACCCTATCGCTCTAGACTGTCATACAGGCTCCTAAAAGCTGAACGGCGAAGCGATCTAATTCAAAACTACATGCCCCTTCAGTGCGTCTGATCGCTCCAATTATCTCCTCTGCCCTTTCAAAATGAGAAACACTCCAGGGGAATCACAGAAGTGTGGTGTTTTTCAAGGACTGGCTGCTCGGACTGAGTCAGACTCCCACTGCTTTAGCGAAACACATTTCTATCTACGTTTCTTTTCTCTCTTTTTTTTTTTTTGCACAGTTTTCTTGCAATTTAGTCATCGCCATTTCTCAACCCATTATATTGGGCTATGTCTCAAATTGCTCACTGTGCACTATATACTCAGGCCATACACTATGTTCTTGACTTGGCTTGTATTTGGATCTGTCTAGTGAATAAATGTAACATTTTGAAATAAATAAAAATGTCAGCTCTAAATGACTCAAAATGACTCAAATTGACCTATGTCCTAAATGTTTCCCTCCTAATTTACATCTGTGGTGTCATGCCATTATCGCTGGCTCATTTGGAAAATTATATCAGGGACATATAGTGCCCTCTAGAATTATTGGCACCCTTGATGAAGGAAGGAAATACAGCCCAAATATCACAGGTATACGATTGTCCAAATTAGTTGCTACTTGTGGTTGTTAAGTTTTAAAAAAATTAACTGTTTAACACCACTTTCATAACAACAAGCTTTGTGGAAGCATTGCAAGAAAGAAGTATTTCCAGAGAACTCCTCACAAAATGCAGCATTAAGTGCATTAACACTACACTTGGCATTGTGTTGCGGTTAGATGAGACCAGATTTAAACTTTTGGTCATACACATCAACATGTTTGGTGATAAGATGGGAGTGCATACACGGAAGAGAACTGATAACCACTGTAAAATATGCCAGTGGATCAGAGATGCTTTCATGGCATCATGAACTCTGCAAAATACCAGAATATTTTAGCCTAAAACCTGATTGCCTCTGCCATGAGGTTCAGACTTGGCCATAGATAGTGCTTTAAACAAGATGATGAGACATACAGAATACTTCCACATCAACACAGAAATGGTTAAACAAAAACACAGAATCAATGTTTTGCCATGACCACGTCAGTCAGATTTGAATCGTGCTGAAACCTTGTGCTCTGAATTGAACAGGCATGTCCACATCCACAAACCTGAGAATATAAAGGCGGTTAAAAGGACTTTGTTGGACATTACAGGAAGAGGCTCAGTGCTGTTAGTAGAAACTTTTTTTGTGTTTGAAAAAGATAAATAATTGCAATATACTGTATAATAAAATATATACCTGATAAATAAAATGTCATTACTGTATATTTGAACTTGAAATATTACTTATATATATATTTTTCCTTGCCATCGTTGCCTCTGGCTTGCTCATTAGGATAAATTCACATATTTACAATATATTTTTTGAATCCATTTATTTCTGTAAAGCTGCTTTGTGGCAATGTCCATTGTTAAAAGTGCTATACAATTAAAATTGAATTGAATTGAATTGAACTTATTGCATGTGCAAGCATTTCTGCTCATTTTGATGGTGGGTGCCAGTAATTCTGGAGGGCATTGCATCAGTAAATTTTATGCCCATTTATGTCAACACTACAACATAACATCAAAATCCATTAGAAATCTGAAAGATTAAGCCTGGTGATACAGCACTTTGAGCCTATGAGCATCTCTACATCCTTTTGAATTGTAAAACATTTGAATAATCATATCAGGGAGTCAAGAGCAACTCTGTAACTTTCCCAGACTTGACAACAATGCTTCTGTCTGTATGGATTTAAATCATAAACCAGCTGATTACAGACAAACGAGTGGACAGTTCTGAGAATAAAAGTGAAGAAATCGATGGGAGGAGAGTCGCCTCCTTGAAGAAACCTCCTGTTAGAGGAATTGAAGTCTCCTCTCCCAGTGGCACTCGAGTGCCAGAAAACACGGCGATCTCTCATTAGTGATCGATACTTTTCACCTGTGGGTTTGGGACGCTGCCTCTCTCTACACCTGATTACATAACGCTTGTGCTCAAGTGCTAACAAGGCCATCAGAAGTAGTTGAGGTGACACGACAAGAGTTTGGCAACACACTGCTGAGAGAGCTCACAACAAAATAATCAGGTTAGCAGTGCTGTAGCAGCCACTGCACACATTATTAGGTATTGTTGTTTATACCACAGCGTTCTGATTGATCAGAAAGTGTTGATTAATTGTCTATAGCAGCAGTTCTGAAAGGAGTGCCGCTTTATATTAATGCGCTCGTTCTAATATGTTATTGTAACTATAGTAACAACTTGCACAGGGATTTACTTGTATGGCACAAGTTTGGAGAATCCGTCAATAAATGCTAAACAAACATCTCCTTCCTGGAAACCTGTAAATATCCCTATTGTACCAGGAGCGGAATCGCATCATGTTGTATTATACTGTATATTCTCTTAAATTACTGAACGTGGCTAAGGGTACGACTGGCCTGATTCAGTCATCTGTGATCTGTGACTTTGGCCCTGTTTACACCTGGTATTAACATCCATCTCGAGTGATCCGATCACAAGTGGACAGCCGAAACACATAACCATTTACACCTGGCATTTTGAACGTCTCCAATGACCATACATGATTTCTGCCGAAGGAAGGGTGCCAATCACATTTCTTAAATCAAGTCTTTAGCTGTTTTATTTGTTTTCGGGCAGAGATGTCCCTATCTTTTGTACCAGTACAAGCTGTTTCAAACATTTCAATTGCGTGGTCTGTTAACGAAACGTATAAATGAATGGAAGATGAGACAACAGAAGAAGCTACGAAAAGCAGCTGTAGTTGTATCTGCTGTTATAGAATCAACTTTATCCATTAACCTCTACTGTTCTGCCTGATTTCCAAGCAGTCTTACAATGATTATGTATAGGACAATCACTCAGGCGATTAGGTGGTCCTTCGTTGCTGTCTGGGATGCATCAGGGCGCTTTTGCGTTCACACTACTTAATATGTAGTACATTGTGAGTTTCATAGCACATTTTTCTTCCTTTTCACCAATCAAGACGTGTTCAGTGTCTAACATTTGCTTCCTTAGTTTTGCACTGAGGTTACAAGATGCAAAATGTGCTCTATCAATATATCATTTTGTAAAATAGCAGGAATGGTCTGTATTTACACATTTAAAATTTCAGTGTGGAACTTTAATATCATCTGCATCACTTTCCAGCTTTCCGCTACATTTCCACCTTCAATCTGTGGGAACCGGAGTCAAAGGAGAACAAACGTATATCACATTGCTCTTAAACCAAAAACAACTGGTTCTAATTGTCATTTCTGTTGTGACGTAACTAAAAAACCATGCTTTGAGGGAGAAAAATATTTTTCGGTGATACAGAAACTGTGTGTGTGTTTGTGTGTTTGTGTTTGTGTGTGTGTGTGTGTGTGTAAATTTCCGAATGTATACGATAAAACCATTGAAGAAATGTCAACTCTATTTCCATAAAATGCAGCACTGCAAACAAGAACTTCCTTCTCTTTGTTAAATGTGCAAAACAAGAAAGCTGGGTTGATATTAAATGAAGATTTAATTATCTAAAATCAATGAACTGTCAAACTGGATGCTGGTGCATTGATTGAAAGTCAGTTTGTTCAGCTTGACATTTGAGCATCTTGTGTCTCCCTAAAAGTCCAGTAAAGAGTGGCGGTCAATTCCTGGTGTTCATAAGTGTCAAGGGAGGGACAGACACCTTTGTTCTCTCATTCTGTCCTGTCTTGCCACTTTTTTGTGGTGAGATCGGAGTGAAAATCCCTGCCTCGATGACATTTTAATTAGGCAGGAGCCACTTGCGCTTTCTCTCCTGCACTTGTTGCCCGAGGTCGAGGCGCATCAAATATTAACCGCTGTGTTTTGGAGCCACATGGCAGCGAAAACAAATGGTGTCCCTCAGGCCTAAAATGTCAGAGAAACCTTTCCTGCCTCTAATTTAGGCCCTCAGGGGAACAGAGTGTAATGGCAGCGTTTGAGGCTTTTCATCTCTTCACTCTGTGGTGTGTAATTCCCTTGCTGTCCATTCTGACAATAGCTTTCTTTTTTCTCTTTCTTTCTTTCTTTCTTTCTTTTTTTTTTTTTTAACAAGTTTGCTGTTTCTAGTGCCCTTTTAACTTTTGGACCGGAATTCACATCAGAT
>CM074928.1:2042344-2056287 GCA_037576815.1 Pangasius larnaudii | reverse complement strand
CCGGAGCAGTGGGCAGCCATTTTAGCTGCGGCGCCCGGGGAGCAGTTGGGGGATCGGTGCCTTGCTCAAGGGTCTCATCTCAGTCGTGGTATTGAGGGTGGCAGGGAGCGCTGGTCACTCACTCCCCCCCACCTACAATCCCTGCCAGACCCGAGACTCGAACCCACGACCTTCGGGTTCACATTCAGGTTACAAGTCCGACTCTTGAACCATTCAGTCGTGGCATAATGCATTATAGCATTATAGCATTATAGCATTTAACATTATATCACCCACTCATAATGGTGGTCACACTCTTGATCTGATACTAACATTTGGATTAAATATAGAAAATATAGTCACATATCCACAGTCTGAAGTTATGTACTGTGTCAAACGTACATTCACATCAGCTACTGCACAGAGTTTTATTAATAATCTTCCAGAGCTATCAACTGATTGGATCACCATCTGACTCCACAGAACTTGATCAAGCGACTGAATGCTTAGAGTCAATGTTCGACTACATTCTAGATAATGTAGCTCAACTTAAAAGAAAAATAATTAGAGAGAAAAACTAGCACCCTGGTATAATGATCACACACACCTTAAAATAAACCATTTGAAAGTTAGAACATAAATGGCATCAAACTAAATTGGTAGAATTCCAAACTGCATGGAAGGAGAGACTCCTGAGCTATAGCAAAACACTTAGTGATGCTATAGCAGTGTATTTCTCCACAGACAACAAAAATAATCCTAGATTCCTATTTAATACTGTAGCAAAATTAACAAGGAATAAGACTACCACAGAAGTATGCACACCATCAATATGTAGTACCAATGACTTCATCATTTTTCTCAATGACAAAATTGAAAATATCAGGCAAAAATTTCAGACTATTAATTTAAAGCCAGACAATTTGATAACTAACCCTGTAGGTAACAACATAACCATATCAGATCAGTGATTAGAATATTTTACTCCCCTTTGAGAGACAGAAATAATTTCACTAATTTCTTCGTCAAAATCAACTTGTGTTCTAGATCCCTTACCTACATGTTTCTTCAAACAGATACAACCAGAAGCAATTAGACCTCTTATGAAAATAATCAATTCTTCCCTTAGCAGTGGCTATATACCTAAATCCTTTAAACCATCAGTTTTCAAACCCCTGATTAAAAAAAAACCTGACCTCGACCCCTGTCAACTGTCCAGCTATAGGCTAATATCAAACCTCCGTTATCTTCAAGATCATAGAAAATATTGTAGCACAGCATAGGAATAACATTCCTGAAATCTATCAGTAAGGGTATTAGTCAGGATTTGGGCCTCATCATAGCACAGAGACAGCGCTGATTAAAGTGGTAAATGACCTACTACTGGCCTCTGATCAGGGTTCTGTGGCCTTGCTTGTGTTGCTTGACCTTAGTGCAGCTTTTAACACCACTGATCATACAATTCTCCTTGATAGACTAGAAAGGGTATGGCCCTCATTTGTATCACATTTTGCAAATGTTGACTGGAACAGGTTCTCCTCAACAATTAGCTTATATTTGGCTCCATCCATGTTGCCTGTGATGGCAACCCCAGAGCACGATGCTACCACCAATGTTCTTTATCATTGCAATGGTGTTATCTGGCTGTATTTAGTTTGCACCAAACATTATGCTTTGCCTTTCGACCAAATAGCTCAACTTTTGTTTCATCAGACTACAAAATCCAAAAGATCTTAGATTTTCCAAGATGGCCTTTCTTAGAAGTTACTTCCTTCTGGCCACTATTCCGTAGGGGCTGGATCTGTGAGGAGCTGATGATGTGAAGAGCTGTTCTCGGTAGTGTCTGGGCTGTGCCATAAAATTTCCACTTTGTCATAAAGGATTTCACAGTCCTCCTAAGAAGGTTCAAAGCTTTGCTGATGTTTTAATAAGCTTTTCCATTTTTTCCCCTCCTGCCAACTTCATCTCGAAGCTTCACGGGCAGTTGACATGGAGACATAGAGAGAGACAGAGACATTCTCTCAGTTCCTTGGTCTTCATGACAGCAGGACTTATCTAATCTGCCATTTTAGCTCTGAGACCTCTTAAAGTCAGAGATATTTACTGTGCAATTGGACACAGGTGTACCTTGCTTAACATGTTTAATGTGAACTTTAAATTAATTACTAGTCCTAAATTAGGTTGCTAAAACAACAAAACAAAAGGGGGGATACTCAATTCTGCTGGTTTTAGATTTTTAAAAAAAAAAATTTAAATACTAAATACTTTATTACATTTTATTTCTGTCACTTCAAAATGAGAAGAAAAAAATCCCATTCTAATATACTTAAATTTGATGCTGCAATAAAGCAGGATGAATCATTTCTGGAGGCGCATTAAGTAACTTGTATGTCATTATGATCTATTTTCATTTCCTTTATAAACCTTTTAAACCACACCAACTAGAGGGTAACTAATAACATTACATCACATTTTTTTACATTCTTTTTTTTCTATATTCAGTATATCAGTTTGACCTGCTTTTATGAAGTTTTACCTGTTCATTCCTATTACAAAGTAATATTGTATAATAATATTATGTAAGATTATGTTATTAATGTTATGATAGTAATAATATTATGTTAGATGGTTATGGATGTTGGATTTTATACTGCAAGAGGCTGAAGAGCTCATCGGCGTGAGAGACTTCTGGCCAGTAGTCGCTGAGAAACTTAAAACAATTAAACATAGCAATTTCCATTTGTGGTGTGCATTTTCATGTCAAACAATTTTCTTTTCACCTCATTTAACTTACCCCTAATTCACCTTTTCTGTAATTTGTCTCCACATTCTGGCCTTTTCAGGAGCTCTTATGCTGCTAAGTAATATATTTTTTTAATAGCATAGCTAACCCTAACCCTTCTATACTGCCTCTGGGAAAAACAATTTCTCTCAGCACTTTGTCCTCAATTTGCGCTTTCAGCTCTGTGAGCTTTATTGTTTATGGAGGTTTGTGGGCACACACTAAAAATATGTGTCTGAACACATCAGTCTGTAAGTTTCTCTTGACTCCTGACCAAATTTTTTTTTGCTGAAATCAGCCATTGCCCAAGCAAGAAGTGAAACAGTTCGTTGCATAAGGTTGGAAAGTAAGATTATAGTTGTGTCACAATCCTGAGTAATAGTGATACCTATACTGAAATATAGATTATAGATATTGATTTATATATAGAATTTTATGAACAGTTAAAAATATAGACAATGTCTCTATCTACTAAATAGCCATTTTGATACCATAAATAATTTTCTGATTTTTTAATAAATTGCATCTGCCACTTCTCTTAAAATAGCATAATAAAAAAATCTCAAAACTCATATAGAAAAATGCATATTTGACTGTTTGAATACACTCATGACAACCACATTATCTGAAACTTGGTAACTTTGTTACTTAGAAAGCTCTGCCCAGTTAAATAAATGTAAATAAAAAATACTTGTAAGCATATCAGCAAACAACTGAAAAATATTAATTGTGATATCTTTTGTTTTAAACTAAATAATAATAGCAATTAATAATAACAAGAATAATTAAAACTAAATAATTATTATGAAATAATTACATCAATTATATCATACAATATTATGAAATAAGCCATAATACAAATTACTGATAATGTTAAATTTACCAATGAATAAAGTGAGACGTAGTCTCAGCATCCTGATCCTTGAGGTGTTCTCTGCTGCTGTCTTTTCATGCAAAAGTTCATAAGGCGATTATGTCTGTTTTTTCTAAGAAGCTGTAGAGGTGGAGTTTCTATTTTGACCGTTTCCTCTTTGTAACAAGCAGAAATCTATCAGGAACCGTCACAATGAGCCATGTCTCACTGAAAGCCAGGACATTACAGTCTCTGATGTTGAGGTAAAATTTAATTCTTGAGTACAGATCATCTAATTTGTTGTTCAGCACCTGGGTGTTGTCTAGTAGAATGCTGGGGAGAGGAGGGTTGGAATGCCTCTTTTGTGTTCGGCAGAGGATGCCGACATGCTTAACTCTCTTGGTCTGTTTTTCCAAGAGTGTTGGGAAAAAAAAAACACGAACTGCGCATAGACAACACAGCCTCCGACACTTCCAGCAGTGTATAATTGAAGTCCTTGTTTGGTGATGGACAAAAATCCAGAAGGGTCCGTAAAATTGTTTCAGTAATATACAGGTAGAAATTCGCTGAAACCACGCAGGATTTCCCAACACACTCTCAGACTAATGATAAGGTAAGTGAGAAGCCAGCAGTCACTTGAAAAGTGTTGCAGGATGACCTGAAAGCAGCAGGAACAACAGTTACACGTAAGTAATGCACTGCAATGATCTCCATTCCTACACCTCGCACAAAACTCCTCTGCTACAAAAGCAGCACAGAGACACATGTCTAAAAGCATTTAGACAAATCAGAAATCTTTTGGGGCAATATACGCTGATGAAACAAATGTAGAACTCTTTAGGAACAATTCAGCCTATCATGTTTGGAGCTGAGCTTGGTGTTGTGCATATGAGGTACAGAGGTGGAGGCATCGTGATATGGGGCTGCTCTCTGCAAACAGTACTGGGCCATTACATGTAATCAAAGGAACATATACTGGGAATATACTGGGACATATTAGATTAGGTTAGGGTCGATTCAACTTTATTGTCAATTGTCAAGTATGAGTACAGAGACAATGAAATGCACTTAGCAACCAACCAGTAGTGCAAATAGGAGATAAGTTAAATAAGGTAATAAGGTTAAGGTGCGATAAGTTATGATGATAACATGTACAGGTAAAGTAAACAGTATGATGCATACCAGTAATGCGAATTATGTTCCAGTAAGTTGAGATAAACAGTATACAGGTAGAGGTAAACAGCATGATGCATGCAGTGTGATACAGCAGATACATACAGTGGATAAAATGCAGATGTGCAAATAGCAATAATGTGCAAATTGCAATCTGATATAAATAATTGTAGTAATGACAGATTGCAGTGAAGTGAGAGTACTTGCAAATAATTGCAGATAATAGCAATAATGTACAATACAGGATAGTATGGTGTCTAATGCTGCTGTTTAGTTATGAGGTGGAAGCTGGCAGTTAATGCTTAGAAGCTGAGCTCAGCATTGGTACAGCTGAAGGGAAAAAGCTGTTCGTGAGTCTTTTTGTGCAACAACACAGACTTCTGTAGCGTTTTCCTGATGGGAGACCAGTCCATGGTGGGGATGGGAGGTGTCCTTGATAATGCCTCTCGCTCTATGCAAGCAACGCTGTTGATAAATGTCCGAAATGTTGGGCAGCTGTGTTCCAGTGTTTGGCAGGTTTCACTACTCTTTGTAAAACTAAATCTGGGGAGAAGATGAACATTTAAACAAGCTAGTGACCCAAACATACAGTCAAAATAAGTCAAGAAGGCCTTGCATAGCCTAGTCAATTTCCTGATTTCGAAATCTAGAGAATTCTAAAATTGTGAGTCCATCAGGGGACCCTTGTAATCTTGGGAAAGAGAAAAAGATTTGGCAAGAGGAATGGACCACAACTGAAATGAAACACAATGCTGCTAAAAGTTAATTACTCAATTACATCTCAAAGATGTAATTGCCACCAATGGCTTTGCAACAAAATTCTTATGGTGGTAATTTGTGGTGTCCAAATACTTTTTTCCCTGTCAATAATTTTTTCAAATATATATATTTATGCTTTTGAATGTATATACACATTTTTGTTCATATTTATAAAGTCAAAAGGCATTATGAGTGTAACTTTGAAGTGGATATATGCACTGGAAGTGTGTCCGAATATTTATTTCCCCTCACAATATAAACAATTAAAGTTAAATACAATTAATGCAGAAGCATCACATTGATGACAGGATGATCATAATACTTTTCCTGTACCTGAGCAAGACCAGCACTTTCACCATGGTTGCAGTTGTTCTGCCCACAAACTGCCAAATAAAAGTGGGCCAACTACAACTACATTAATGTTTCCAAGCTACTGGCTGCACCAAAGACACAAAAAAAAAAAAAAAAATTAATATTTTTCACTGACTTCAGAGAGATGTTTGTTTAGTTTGTCACCAGTCAGTTGCTGTAATAAATGGGTATAATGTTAAGAGACATTATGAAATGAAATAACACTTTTTTCAAGTCATGCCATGGTGCTGAACAAGACAGTGAAATAACTGTGAAATAACGGAAAAAAAAGTATTAATGGTGTTAATGTTTTTAGAGCATGTGTGGCCTGTGACTGCACTTTTTTTCTCCATCTTCTCTCCCAAAAGAAAATTTTAGAAACCCCCACCTTAAAAAAACTGGCCTCTCTTGACCAAACTCAATATATGGGTGTTAATATGGATATATATATATCTCCATATTGACACCCATATATTGAGTATATATATATATATATATATACCTGTACACCTGCATATTCATGATGATCAGCCAATCATGTGGCAGCAGCACAATGCAATAAATCACGCATGTTACAGGTCAAGAGCTTCAGTTAAAATTCACAGCAAACATCAGAATAAAGAAAAAGTGTGATCTCTGTGACTTTAACTGTGGCATGGTTGTTGGAACCAGAAGGGCTGGTCTGAGTATTTCCTGAGTATTTCAACCTGCTGATCTCCTGAGTTTTTCACACACAACAGTCTCTTGAGTTTACATAGAATGGTGCTAGAAACACCACCTTAAAAAATTCTACACACTGTTAAAATGGCCAATATATATAATGGACACATTTAGCTATCCAACTTTGTTCAGCTCACAAAAGAATTTATAGTGTCTGGATGCGTAGCACCTCAGCTTTCAGTGTAACATTTCCCCCCAGTTTTGTAATCATAAAACACACAAATATGTTCACAAACAAAAAAGTTGTAAGTATCAAGAGACTTGTATGCCTTATTTCATTTCTCTCTAGTATAAATGCTCAGAGTTTCTATGAGATGTATATATGTTCCTGCCATTGCAGGCTAGCACAATTTAGCACTATTTAGCCGCTGACAGGATGCCAAGCTTTAATTTATTTACAGTAGTTTAATTTACTTAAACACTATATGTTCCAATACTTTTGCTTACCTAAAATTGGGTTGTCTGCACCAAATGTGCCATGTTCTGAGTTATTTAATACATCTAAATGTAAATATGAAAGCTGAAATTCTGATATATTGCCTCATATTCATATTTTGATGTCAAATCTAAACATCTTCAGTGTAGAACAAAAACAATAGAATTGGCCTTCCATTCCAATACTTTCGGAGGGGTCGGTATATGAGCTGGAGAGGCTCCCCCAATTGTGCTGAAAAGGTTTTCAGCACTTCTGGACAGACCCTGTCTGGACCTGCAGCTTTCCTTGAGTGGAAACTTCTCATCTCCATCCTGACCTCCTGATCAGGTTACATGGAGGGAATCCATGCAGACGCTCCACCAGTGTCCCACAAGGCTCATTGCTGAGTCCTCTTCTGTTCATCCTTTATATCCTCTCACTTGGTGAGACTGTATCCTCACATGGGTTTTTATAGCACTGCTATGCTGATGACATTCAACTCATTCTGCGTTCTACCCTCAGACTCTCATGTTTCTGCACAGATCACAGCATGTCTGGGAGACATTTCCTAATGGACGATAGCCAATCAGCTGAAAATAAATCCCAGCAAGACTTAGCTGCTCTATACCATCCGAGATGCATTCCCAGGTCAGGATCTTGTAATCTTCCTGGACAACTCTCAGATATCACCATCTGTCACTGCACACAAACTTGGGGTAGTTTTGGACGACCAACTCTCTTTCTCACCTCACATTGCTAAACTGACTCACTCATGCAGGTTTCTCCTATACAACATCAGAAGGATCGGGCCATTTCTAACTACAGAAGCCACTCAGGTGCTTGTTCAGTCCTTTGTTGGGACTAAATAAAACCTGTATAGTTTGTACAGGATTGAGTGCTGTACTCTGGTTGGTCTGACTCCACATACCACTAGTAGCTGGTCCTTTTATAGACAACCTTTCCAGTATTTATCAGCATTATATTACTGTTGTAATATAAGTAGCTTAAATATACTAAAAATGGAAAAACAACATATCACAACATGACAAAAGAAGATAAAAAAAATCGCACCTAAAAATACAACATAAGATAGATAGATAGATAGATAGATAGATAGATAGATAGATAGATAGATAGATAGATAGATAGATAGATAGATAGATCACTTTATTCAGCCCAGAGGGAAATTCACCTATTACAGCAGCACAGAGAGTTATAGTATACTAAAAGTAATTTAACATTATAAATGAAACAAAATAAGAATGTATATGAATAAAGAATATATAAAGAATACAATGCTTCTTCTTCAAACCTTCCTCAAAAAAGTGAAAATGTCCTCTGCAAAATCTTGGCACAGCATCTCAAAATACAACTATGTGTCAGTACTGAGTTGTTGTGATATCAGTACTGAAATATAGATCATAGAGTCTCATTAATATACTGTATAGAAATTTGCAAACTTGGTATAGATGGTCTATAATGTATTTTCCATTTTACACTCGAAATACTTTTATAAAAAAAAGTTGTATGCTGTATACATATCCTGGTCCATGAGGCATCTCATCCCAGAAGTCACCAGACCATAAGGATAGAAATGTTTCATCATAGGATAAATGCAATCAAAGAGAAGTGGTATGCCACAGTCAGGGCCGTAATTAACTTTGAGGACCTCAGTAGTTTCACAAGGTTTTTTCTTTTCTTTCTTTTTTTTAAAATCCCCTCTAGCCTCCGTGTATCATATGTCAAATTCACTACGGTAACAGCGACATCCTGAAAATGTAGTCGCAGTGTTGTATACTATGCAGAAAAAACATGCGATCCAAGACCACCAAAGTAGCAGTGCTCATCATTTCAGAGCTTGAGAGAAGAGCAGAGACTTCAGAGCAGCTGAGGAGGATGTTTAGGGATTTCTCACAGACCTAGTCACCGATTATTTTTAGCTCTCACTGAATGAAGCACTAGACTTTATATTGTATGTGAGTGTCTTGCCTAACAGGGACAGTCCACCATCACACCACCAGAGGGCGTCCACCCCCTGATTTTAGAGCCCTTTCTTGGTTGTCACACAATCTTCCTGTTCCTTGAGTACGCAAAGCACATGGACACTTAGGATAAGTGCGAAGTCTTGTAGGTGTGAGCTCGGAGGCGTTGTTTTTTGTGATTGCTTTTGCTTTTGCCTTGCTTCTCGTCTTGGAATCTGAGGCTTCAGTGGGCACAGGCTCAGCCAAACTGGACAGTTGAAGATTAGAAAAAGAGCAGGCAACATTTTTTAAATCTTGAACTGTCCCGGTTTTGGTGAGCCTGTGCCCACTGCAGCCTGTGTTCCTGGCTGACTGGAGTGGAACCTGATGTGGTCTTCTGCTGTGCTTTATAAGAATCAAAGCTGTAACTTTAAGAGAGAGAGAGAGAAAAAAGAAAGGCTGATGAGGGACCCACTGTTTACAGTTAATGATGTAGGTGATAACAGGAAATAACATGTTTTGTGGATGTTCCATTTGTGGACAGTAAATGTAAATATAAATGGGCAAATATTATGACATGGTTTTCTTTAATACATTAAAAACTACCTGTAATTGTTGGCAAGTTGCTGTGGTGTAAGAGGAATAAAACACTTCAGAACAGTTCATTATTCTTTACTAACACACAATAATGTAGTCAAGTCACAATGACTTTATTTGTGTAGCACCTTTTACAATTAAAAGCCTCTCAAAGCAAATTCTTAAGGACATAGTTATAAATTAAATATAACAGAAATAGCACAAGAAAATAACAAAAGTGTAAAGGAGGAAAAACAAATGAAAATTCAGCACTAACAAAAACTTGATAAGACTGCTAAAAAGAGATAAAAGAGTAATGTTATTTCGGTTGTTGTTGGTTATAAGCTCCATCCAAAAATGGTGTTGTTAGTCCTGAATGATACGAGTCTGAGCTCAGATTGAACAAAAATGGTGATTAAATAAATAAATTTAAAAAAAAAAAAAAAAAAACAACCACCTGCTGAATTTTTTTAATTACTTTGTGTGCCATGAGAGCATAAATAGCTGAGGGATGGGATAAAAATACATTTTTTTTTTTTTTACAAAACACAGATCATTGGGAAAACATAATGTCAAGCAGCATGACATGAGAGTTCAGTGTGTCTGCGTGTGTGCGTGTGTGTGTGTGTGTGTGTGTGTGTGTGTGTGTGTGTGTGTGTGTGTGTAGAGTCTCTAGTCGTATTTCTGCTCTGTTTTGCTTGTGTTGTCTTTGCCCAGGGGGAAGTCCAGCGATGTCCTGAAGCGCACCGGGACCTCGCGCTCATCCGACTCGGCCTCTTTGGCCTGAGACTCGATCTTCAGGAAACCGTCGTCCCCCAGTGTGCAGGTGAGTGTGGACGGATTGATGTGTTCCGGGAGCTCCACACTCCGGGAGAATCCTGCAGGAGCGGACGAGTCCGTCTCATTCGGCTTTGCCACCTTGACCTCCAGCTTCCGGCCGCACACAGTCACGGCGATGTCATCTGGAGAGAAGCCACGAGTGTCGAGGGAGAAGATGCTCGGGCCTGTGAGTCTGGCGGTGGATGTGGCAGATGATGTGGCAGATGATGAGGCAGATGATGTGGAAGATGAAGGTGAGGAGAAGAGTTCATCCAGGCTCTGAAACAGCTCGTTTATGAGTCTGTCCCCTATGTCTGCCCTGAAGCTGTCCATCATCTGCTCTCTGCGTCGCAGGAATCGCTCGGTCAGGCTGCAGCGTCTCGGCCACAGCACATAGGCGTCCTCGAAGAAAGGATCGTCTCCGAACAGGCTCTCCATGATGGACTGGGTCATCTTCCTGTTTAGTTCTTCTAGTGCTTGAAGGCTTCTGCGCTCTCAGCTGAGTGCTTTAGCCACAGAAAGCCTCGCTGTGCTTTATATATTCCTCCGGCTTGAGCGCAGACCCTCCTCCTGCTTCTCTCTTTACACCACTGAGCTCATCATGACATGATCGGCATGTTCAAGGTCTCTGACCTAAAAGAAGATGTGTTTAAATTTGACCTGTCATGTATAAATTTACGTCTCAGTGGCTCTTCTTTCTCCTGCACTGATCTTACCGGCACAGAGAATGCTGGCGACCTTCAACCTCACAGACATGCCACAGAGAGTGAGCTCAATGTGCTAATTTTAAACACTGTGTATTAAGAAGCATCTAGCTTTCTCTGTACCCTGAGCTGACTCACTTCAGTGGAGCATGAGGTCATTTCCCAAAACACGTCATACGTATGTCGAGAATTTACATTTCAGTTCACGGAAATATAGAGCAGGCAGCTTGGGATGATTATTAAAAAATATGGCAACTGTAAGCCATTTTAATCACTTTAAATGATTTAAAAAATATATTAAATAATTTTAATACATTGTAGAGTAGAGTAAAATGCATTGTTTATTTCATGTACAGTAAGCCAAGGTAACCCATGGCAACAATATATTTAATGACATAATATATAAAACTGAATATAGTCATCTAAAATGTAAAATATAACTAATGTATTAATAATATCTAAAACAATTATCAAAAATATAATTAATAAGCCCCAGAGTAAAAATGTCACTATTATTATTATTATTATTATTATTATTATTATTATTATTATTATTATTATTATTATTATTATTATTATTAATGAGGCATTTATTTGTTTGTTTGTTTATTTGTTTTCATACATTTTTATCATTTTATATAGATAACAAATAATTGGTATGATAAAGCCCTTTTATGAAATTATCTAAACTCACAAACTAACTAAAAATCTATACAAATTCTAGCATACAATCATAAATCATGTAAAAAAGTATAATTGATATTTTATTATTATAAAATACATAAGTTATGTATTTTGCTACATAAATTATGCTACATAAGTTAAATATCAAAATTTTGCCAAAGTATCTGTTCAGATGTTTTTTTTTTTCATTCACACACAACATTCATACATGACTCTCACACTCCTTATACACCTTATGACATCAACTACATTTCAAAACAGTGCTATGAATAAATTTGTGTGTGTGTGTGTGTGTGTGTGTGTGTGTTTGGGATACCGGTTGAGGATTTACCCGGTGAGTGAACGGTGCAGGAACATAGCCGAGCAGGGAACACACGCAGATACAGTTTCAGATATTTATAACATGACACAGTTTATGACACACTTACGCTAAACGCTTTAATAAGGTATGAAATCACTGGATAATTATAGCTGCGTGTCGATTAAAGGCTTAAACAGATTAACACTGCTGTGTCCTGAGCTGGAAATCAGTTCGTGCCTGCAGGCAAGCGGGGGGTGGGGAAGGGGTGGGTGGATATCAGGGTGAGGGGGGGTGATTATTTCTTGCAATCAAGAGATGTTTGTCTAAATTCTCTCATTTATTTAAGGAGCATTAGTGCTGCAGTTACATTGTAATTTATAAAATTTGTGTCACAGTTTAGGGGCCTCAGAAAAATATTTTAGCAATGTACATCTGCCCCTACATCTCCATGTACATCTGCCCCTGCTGTTTACCCTGTGCACTGTTTAACATTCACCCTTTCCTTATATGGTCAATGCTTCCTTCATTTTTGCCCATGGCAGCTAATTAGTGTCACCTGTTACTTGTTTTCACTCATTAGTCATTTATTTCTACCCTAGTGGCTTCTCTCAGTTCCTAATGTTCCTCTTTCTTTCTTTCTTTCTTTCTCTCTCTGTCTTCTCACTTTTTTGTACATTTATTGTGTTATTTGTGTATTTTCTTGTCTTTTCCGTTTACTTTCTTAGAAAGTTCTCTTTGATATCAGGCCACAGAGGTCGTAATTTCATAAGGATGTAAAATGAAAAACCTGGAAGTGAGACAGCAGAGCGAATATGAGCGTGTGGCAGAAAACACTGACGCGGTGACTCAAAGAAGAACGTGAGCTGTTTGAGCATCTGACGTGAACAACATGGTGGATTCGGGGTGTGGCTGCAGTGTGAGTGGCTTATAATCACGAAAAAAGAAGACGAAAAAATGGGGAAAGAAAAAACGGGATTGGATGAATATGTAGTAAAACAACAAAAGTAAATGACAGGAATTAAAGTAAAGAAAAAGAAAGGATGATTGGATAAATGATAAGAGGGAAGATAAACAATAAACAGACAAAATTAGAAAAATAGAAAGTGATTGGATAAATAGGGAAGAAATCATAGACAAAAGTAAAAAGAGGAAAAATAAGGACTGGATGAATAAGTAAGGAAACAAAAACTAATAAAGAAAAGAGGAAAAATAAAAGAAAAAGAAGAAAAGATGATTGGAGGAGTGAGAAGGTAAGATAAAACAAATGAAAAGGGAAAAAATGCATCTATCTATCTATCTACCTACTGTATCTACCTACCTGCCTGAGATCATGGACTGCAGTTCAGCTGTTGACTGACAGAGGGCGCTGTTGGATTTACAAAACCCTGAATGCACCCACTGGGTAGATTTCCTTTTACAGCTCTTTGAAACTTTATTTTGAAATCTGCTTTGACTCAGTGTGTGACAGTGGACGAAACAGAAACACACACACACACACACACACACACACACACACACTACAAGAATGGTGTTAAAAATGATTGATAAGAAGGTTGATCTTCAGAAAATATTGAAGATACTGACTGAGTAACAGAAGTCAGGACCTCACACACACGCACACACACACACACACACACACACACACTCTCTCTCTCTCTCTCTCTCTCTCACACTCACACGCACACACACACACACACACACACCACAAATGTAGAATGATCAATAAGAATGTTGATCTTCAGAAAATATTGAAGATACTGACTGACATCTGAGTAACACAAGTCAGGACCACACACACACACACACACACACACACACACACACACACACACACACACACAGTCTCTCTCTCTCTCTCTCTCTCTC
>CM074928.1:2039622-2042244 GCA_037576815.1 Pangasius larnaudii | reverse complement strand
ACTCTCTCTCTCTCTCTCTCTCTCTCTCTCTCTCATACACACACACACACACACACACACACACACACACACACACATGAATGTAGAATGATTGATCTTCAGATACTTGAGATTCAGACACTGACTGACATTAGAGTAACACGAGTCAACTCTCTCTGACACACACACTCTCACACACACACTTTCTATGTCTCTCACACACACATATACACACACACCGTGAACGTAGAATGATCGATGTGGTGGCTGATCTTCAGAAAATATTGAAGATACTGACTGACATTAGAGTAACACAAGTCAGGACCTCTCTTTCTCTCACACACACAAACACACAGACACAGACACACATACACACACACACACACACACACACACACACACACACTTGCGTTTTCTAGCAGTGCCGTGTAGAAACTTTGCTTTTAGTGTTTCCCAGTGGAGGGATGGAGGGATGTGTTAGTCTGACAACTTTGTTGAAAAGCCTGTACTTCTTCTCTGGGTTCTTCGTGATGATGGACAGATAGAGAGACCCAGTGAGAGATAGAGAGATGGAAAGAGGAGGATGCTGAATGGTTGTGAATGCTGCGGTATATACTGAATGCAAGGTATGAGGGTTACAGTTTTAGCAAAAGGACTAATATCAGGAGGAGAGATTTACCTTTTAAGGAGTTCGGCGAGCAAAAATCTGTCATGGCTGCGGTAGATCATTCTCTAGAACAGTGACAGAGAGAGAGAGAGAGAGAGAGAGAGAGAGAGAGATGGCGTGATGCTTGCATTCTGTCATTTAGCTCACATTCCTCCGTTTCAGCCTGGAGGGCCTGGATGCAGAAAGCGGCTGGTGTGTGGAGGCTGAATTTGCAGATCCAAAAAAAGACACAGTATATTTATTCGTACACATGTTCGGAAAAATGCTCAGATGCTCACGCAGGAGTGTGTAGTGTTGAATTCTGGATTCTGATTGGTCAGAAAGTGTTGATTAATTTTCTCTAACAGCAGCTCTGACAGTAGCACAGCTACAAATCACAGGTTTATATTAACACACGCTTTCTAATACATTATTGTTTCTCGTGCATCGTGTATATTAGCCTGTGTGTAAGGAATAAAGGATGGATTGGTGTGAAGAAGCGGAGTCGCTGTTACCACGCCGATATATGCATATTTCATATTTTCTCATAACAGCACTTCTTGAAGAATTTTATTCCTCTTACACCACAGCACATTACATTTTTTCTTTATAAAAGAACAACTTTTCATGTTTTTATTAATACAAGATTACAAGCTAGTTACTGTTATTATTTACGTTATCACAGCTATTAACAGTCAATTTCTCACTTTATCGTGAAGTTGAAAAGAAAAAAGAAAAAAAACAGCTTGTCATGTTACAGAGAAATCGCAGAGCGTAAACTCCTCTGGCCTGAAGATGTCGGAAAAGTTACAAGTTACAGCTTTACCTCTGACTGTTACAAAGTCCTGACACTGGAGACTCCTTCCAGAATTTTAAATAAACTTGTTACAGAGAATCTTCAACAATATCAACAATTACATGTTTTTTTTGTTTTTTTTTTAAAA
Organism: Pangasius larnaudii; assembly: GCA_037576815.1. Classification (NCBI taxonomy): domain Eukaryota; kingdom Metazoa; phylum Chordata; class Actinopteri; order Siluriformes; family Pangasiidae; genus Pangasius; species Pangasius larnaudii. The sequence continues at coordinate 2,040,675 of CM074928.1, read as the reverse complement.
TCTGTCCATGTTACTATAGAAACAATAACGTATTAGAACAAGTGAATTAAGATACGCTTGGGATTTGTAGCTGCACTACTGTCAGGGCTGCTGTTTCGGAAAATGAATCAACACCCTCCGACCAATCAGAATCCAGAATGTTACAGTGTAATTAAACACATTAGCTTCTTCTTCTTCAGCAGCATGTGATTGTGTGTCAGGGCTGATGGAGTCTCGCGTGAGAAGTCGGGCGTCTGAAGGAAGTGAGACGTGTGAGAATGGCAGACGCCGCAGTCTTGTCTCATCGCCTGCCCTCACTCACTCACTCACTCACTCACCCTTTGTTCCCTGCCTCGACCTTCTCACTTCCTGCCATGCTTATTTCGAGTGCAGATCGAGTGCCGCTCTGATTTCAAAACGGGACGTGCACGGTTTTGGCTTGAATCTCGTTCCTCATTAATGCTTTCATGTTTACGCTGCTGATTCAGAAACACTTCACCCAGACGCTGTGGAAAAAATAAAAGGAGCTGCTTCATTTACCTCTATCCAGCACTCAAGACGCAGTGCAAGCGCAGGTCTTTGATTGGCATTTGACATTTAACACAGTTGAAGTTCATCAGGGTCAAATGCACTGCCAATATGCACTCGTTCACACTCTTGAGCATGCGAGCGAGAGAAAGGAAGACCTGAAGCACACCTACGGCCTGCCTGGAAAGTTCACAAGAGTTTTCTCAGACATGTGTGGGTATTTCTGTGTGTATGTGTGTGTGCATGTGTGTGTATGCGTGTGCCACTTCTCATGACCCTGAGCCCTGACACATTAATATGAGAGCAAAACCTCCACAGACGCCACCATCTCTGCCACTTCCTGTCCCAGCATGCTCTGCTTCCTGCAGATTCATATCACACCTGACTGGCACGCTTGACACACTTTCGCCTTTACACTACAAGCTAAACACATGACTATATTTAACCTTCTCTTCAGTTCAGGATTTGTTCAGCAGTGTGCTCTTATGTCATAGGTTATTTTAAGTTATTCTTCTCAGGGACAAAAAAAAAAAAAAACCCTAAACA
>CM074928.1:2032122-2034622 GCA_037576815.1 Pangasius larnaudii | reverse complement strand
CACTCACTTAACCACTCACTTACTAACTCACTCACTCTCATTCACTCACTTAACCACTCACTTACTAACTCACTCACTCTCACTCACCTACTCACTAAAGAAAGAGAAAGAAAGAAGGAAAGAAAGAAAGGGAGGAGAGAAAGTCAGACAGTCAAACAGAAAGAACAACCAAGCATGTATACTATAGAAATGTTTCAAGTTTCATGTTTGTTTGTCCTGTGCACAAAATGTCAGTGACAATTGTACACTGAAATGCTCGATAAAAGCAGTGAGTGAACGAATAAAGTAACAAAACAAAAAAAGCAAGTGCTGGCCCCGAAGGAAGAAAGAAAAAAAAGAAAGGAGAAAAACGGGAACAAAAAGAAGCTCTCTGAATAAAAGAGAAAAAAGTTAACAGCTTTTCCTGCCGATGTTGGAGCGAGCGGGTGGTCTGGCTCTCCGTGTGCATGGAGATGAACTCACTCGATCACACACACTCTATTTTTCAGAGGTGTAATCACAGAGGAGTGATGGAGGGAAAGAGGAGTGATGTGTCGTGAGGGAGGAGGAGAAAAGTGAATCAGGTGTGGCTGCTGGAACTCTGGGTGGATTCAAGACTTTACAATGCGACCCTGTGGACTCATTTAGGCCAGTGTGTGTGTGTGTGTGTGTGTGTGTGTGTGTGTGTGTGGGAGAGAGAAGTATTTGAGTAAATCTATGGACATGACTTTGTGAAGCCCCTTCACAAACATGTGGACATCAGTAAACATACAGTTTGCTCGGATACAGTTTGGTCCACCATGTTTAGTGAAATAAACGGAATTTCGGGATTGTCTACACGGAGAATCCCACGTGTGTAGTGGCCGTGGAATTCTGACAGTTTCTACTATACATACTTTGTCTCATCACCTGGCCTCTTCACGCACAGTATTCCCGGGATAGACTCCGGATCCACCACGTCCCTGATCTGGATAAAGTGCTTACTGGAGCTCAATGAATGAACAAATGAGTGAATGATATACACACCCTCTAAGTACACACTTATGTTCTTGTCTAATCAGAATCTCTGAGCTCATTAACTGTGTGTGTGTGTGTGTGTGTGTGTGTGTGTGTGTGTGTGTGTGTGTAAGATCTTTGATCAATAGCTAATTAAAAGGTCAGCAGTGGATTAGCTCAGGCTTTGTAGCATGGAACATCAACCTCAACCGCTATTATACTGTGTGTGTGTGTGAGTTTTTTCTGGAAATGCCATATTTACTCTAATCCAAGTTAAATATTTTTATATATTTTCAAATTCAGATATTTTGTACTGAAAGAAAATGCTCACAATATGAGCCAACAGTACTCACTAACAGCGCTACATGTGGTTTTATTTTTATCTATAGCTCATTAGCAGTTTTTTTAGCAGGACTTTTGAAACAGACAGAGAAGCAGCAGCGCAAACAAACTCCACCATGTCACCGCTATCTGCAACAGGCCCCACCCCTCTTCTGTTCAGTGGTGCATGATGGGACAGATTAGTGCTAGGCGTTAGGGTTAGTGCTAAGTTAGTGCTTAACCAGCTGTTGTTACTGTACTACATGTTTTTTTTTGTGGCTCTCAGTTATGCTACACTATGAATACATTAATCTGAATGGTCTAAATGAATACAAATAAAGATACGAATAGTAGGTGCACCATTTTGTTATTTTTTAGAAAGCTTTAGAAAGATTGCCGGGGCAACTGGTTAAGACTAGAGGTGTTCATCGGGACTGGGACACATACCGAGGGATGTATCTAAAAAGTCACGTGAGCGAGAGGTTTTTACTTTAACGCAAGTGTGGTGTGAATATGAAACATTCGTTAAAAAAAAAAAAAACACAGACCGCACTCATTTACACGAACATGCGGTGCTGTGTGATGTATTTACAGCGTTCATTCAGTCATCCTTAGTACCTGCCTGGTCAGGATTGCACTGGTTTAAATTATGCTTTGTTTATATTTTGGGAAAAAGAACTGACAAATTTGTTAGAAAACATCACGACTAAAATTAATGCGCATTATGAACTGGAGTGATGTAGCTGAGGTTGAGGAACTGTCAGAGCCAGTATACACACACCATGCTGACACTGCTGAGAGTTTTCCAGAGTTTTCCGGTTTAGGCCACGCCCACTTCGATTTTAAATCCGAATACAGATACAGATATGAATAGATGGAGGGCTAAGCAGATACAAATACAGATAGCAGCACTGCATTATACACCTAATATAAGTTAAGTATGTGATTTGTGACGCAGCTCAACAGCTCAGCGTTTAGAAGAGGCAGCCATCGTGTTCAGCGTTGTGCGCTCGAGCCAGCTCTCGTTTAACGAGCTGTAATTTCCACCTAATTAGTGTTCAGGCCTTTAATTGCAGTTTACTGAGCTGTTCGGGTTTATTGGGCTTGTGAATGTGTGTGTGTGTGTGTGTGAGTGTGTGTATGAGGCCTTGTTACACCCCAGTCAGAGTGTTTTTCCTTCCTCTCGGCTGCTTCGCTGGCAGGC